>PVKP010020255.1:0-41062 GCA_004027715.1 Plecturocebus donacophilus | reverse complement strand
CACCACTGATTCCACAGAAATACAAACTACAATCAGAGATTACTACAAGCAACTCTATGTGCATAAACCAGTAAACCTGGTAGAAATGGAGGAATTCCTGGACACTTGTACCCTCCCAAGCCTAAACCAGGAAGAAGTTGAAACCTTGAACAGATCAATAACAAGGGCTGAAGTTGAGGCAGCAATTAATAGCCTACCAATCAAAAAAAGTCCAGGTCCAGACGGGTTCACAGCCGAATTCTACCAGACATACAAAGAGCTGGTACCATTCCTTCTGAAACTATTGCAAACAATACAAAACAAGGGAATCCTTCCCAAATCATTTTATGAGACCAACATCATCCTGATACCAAAACCTGGCAGAGACTCAACAACAAAAAAAGAAAACTTCAGGCCAATATCCATGAGGAGCATAGATGCAAAAATCTTCATAAAATACTGGCAAACTGATTGCAACAGCACATCAAAACACTTATCCATCACGATCAAGTAGGCTTCATTCCAGGGATGCAAGGCTGGTTCAACATATGCGAGTCTATAAACATAATCCACCACATAAACAGAACCAAAGACAAAAGCCACATGATTATCTCAATAGATGCAGAGAAGGTCTTTGACAAAATTCAACAGCACTTTATGCTAAAAACTCTGAATAAACTTGGTATGGAAGGAACATATCTCAAAAATAATAAAAGCTATTTATGACAAATCTACAGCCAATATCATACCGAGTGGGCAAAAACTGGAAGCATTCTCTTTGAAATCTGGCACTAGACAAGGATGTCCTCTCTCACCACTCCTATTCAATATAGTATTGGAAGTTCTAGCCAGAGCAGTTAGGCAAGGAAAAAAAATAAAGGGTATTCAATTAGGAAAAGAGGAAGTCAAATTGTCTCTATTTGCGGATGACATGATTGTATATTTAGAAGACCCCATCGTCACAGCCCAAAATCTCCTTAAACTGATAAGCAACTTCAGCAAAGTCTCAAGATACAAAATCAATTTGCAGAAATCACAAGCATTTCTATACACCAATAACTGACAAACAGAGAGCCAAATCATGAGCAAACTCCCATTCACAATTGCTACAAAGAGAATAAATACCAAGGAATACAACTAATAAAGGACGTAAAGGACTTCTTCAAGGAGAACTACAAACCACTGTTCAAGGAAATAAGAGAGGACACAAACAGATGGAAAAACATTCCATGCTCATGGTTAGGAAGAATCAATATCATGAAAATGGCCATATTGCCCATAGTTATTTATAGATTCAATGCTATGCACATCAAGCTACCAATGACCTTCTTCACAGAACTGGAAAAAAAAGCCTTCAACTTCATATGGAACCAAAAGAGAGTCTGCATAGCCAAGACAATCCTAAGCAAAAAGAACAAAGCCAGAGGCATCACGCTACCTGATTTCAAACTATATTACAAGGCTATAGTAATCAAAATAGCATGGTACTGGTACCAAAACAGAGATATAGACCAATGGAATAGAACAGACCCTGGAGGCAATGCCACATATCTACAACTATCTGATCTTTGACAAATCTGACAAAAACAAGCAATGGGGAAAGGATTCCCTGTTTAATAAATGGTCTTGGGAAAACTGGCTAGTAGTGTACAGAAAGCAGAAAGTGGACCCCTTCCTGACATCTTACACTAAAATTAACTCCAGATGGATTAAAGACTTAAACATAAGACCTGACACCATAAAAACCCTAGAAGAAAATCTAGGTAAAACCATTCAGGACATAGGCATAGTCAAGGACTTCATGACTAAAACACCAAAAACGTTGGCAACAAAAACCAAAATAGACAAATGGGACCTAATTAAACTCCAGAGCTTCTGTACAGCAAAAACAAACAAACAAACAAAATAGACAATCATTAGAGTAAACTAGCAACCAACAGAATGGGAAAAAGTTTTTGCAATCTACCCATCTGACAAAGGGCTAATATCCAGAATCTACAAAGAACTAAAACAGATTTACAAGAAAAAAACAAACCCATCCAAAAGTGGGCAAAGTATATGAACAGACACTTTCAAAAGAAGACATATATGAGGTCAACAAACATATGAAAAAATGCTCATCATCACTGATTATTAGAGAAATGCAAATCAAAACGACATTGAGATACCATTCACACCTGTTAGAATGGCAATCATTAAAAAATCTGGAGACAACAGATGCTGGAGAGGATGTGGAGAAATAGGAACACTTTTACATTGTTGGTGGTAGTGTATATTAGTTCAACCACTGTGGAAGACAGTGTGGCGATTCCTCAAGGACCTAGAGATAGAAATTCCATTTGACCCAGCAATCCCATTACTGGGTATATATCCAAAGGATTATAAATGATTCTATTATAAAGACATATGCACATGTATGTTGGTGGGAGTGTAAAGTAGTTCAACCATTGTGGAAGACAGTGTGACACTTCCTCAAGGACCTAGAAATAGAAATTCCATTTAAACCAGCAATCCCATTACTATAAGGACACATGCACAGATATGTTCATAGTAGTACTGTTTACAACAGCAAAGACCTGGAACCAACCCAAATGCCCATCGACGATAGACTGGACAAGGAAAATGTGGCACGTATACACCAGGGAATACTATGCAGCCATAAAAAATGATGAGTTTGTGTCCTTTGTAGGGACATAGATGAATCTGGAAACCATAATTCTCAGCAAACTGACACAAGAACAGAAAATTAAACACTGCATGTTCTCACTCATAGGTGGGTGATGAACAATGAGAACACATGGACACAGGGAGGGGAGCATCACACACTGGGGTCTGTTGGGGGGCCTAGGGAGGGACAGCAGGGGGGTGGGGAGGTCGGGGAGGGATAATGTGGAGAGAAATGCCAGATGTAGGTGACAGCAGGATGGAGGCAGCAAACCACATTGCCATGTGAACCTGTGCAACAATCCTGTATGATCTACCCCAGAACCTAAAGTACAATTAAAAAAAAAAAAAGACAGCAGCATATACATTAAGACCAAAACAACCAAAACATAAGAATTTAAAAAAGAAATTGTTTAGGCTTGCATCTAAAAAAAAAAAGCAATGAATCAAACAAATATAGTCATTGACTTCAATAAGGATGTGATAAGGAGCTAGACCAGGAAAGATGCAATTTTCATTTATTGTGATGCACTCTATGATAAGGTAAGAGTGGAGTAATATGGGAACAATAAGTAATCTTCTGGCATCCATTTTAATATATGAATTGCTTACATCCACCAGAAATTGAAAGCCATAAGGAAATGACTGGTCTGGTACACTTACTGTTAAAAATGAATGCATTCACATTCTAAGTTATTTTGTAAGTTTGAGTAATGTCTCAGAGACTGGTCAGCTCCAGTGAGTTTACCATTGAGATCTAGGGCTTGCATGGTAGAGACACAGTCCCTGGATCATGGGACCTACACCAAGATTTTTCTAATTACCAAATTCGTTGGACTCTTCTTAGTTCTTTCTCTACTTGATAACTGATGCATTTAACACTATTAATCACGTTCCTCCTTAAAATGCTCTTCAGCCTCAGCTTTGTGACACTACTGTCTCCTGGTGTTTCGACTAGAGAGTTTACCAGATGTGGTCATTTAGCATCTAGCATGCATCCATCAGTCTTCGCTGCAGAGGGGATGGTGAATGTTATTTACTCTGGTGATTCAGTTAACCTGGGTTGTCAAGAGAGCTCTACTGCACTGTTATCATTTCAGCATGTGATTAACCCAAGTATTTAAGTTAACATCCACTCACTCTATCACATCATTATCATTTAATTCTCTCTCTGTTACTATCTGGTATATTTTGTTCAATAATTTGTTCACTTTTTTATTGCCTTTCTACACAGGTTGGAATGTAATAATCCTTAAAAGTGCTTGTTCTCTCATCCTTTCCTCAGTCCTGTATCTTCAACTAAAGCAGCAGCAGAAACAACAAGAGAGTCATAATTTAGTACTGTATTTTCCAATAAGTAATTGCTTAGATCTATAATTCTCACAAAACATTCTGTGGGGTTGAGGCTTCTCAATCACTAAAATGAAGCAATTTAAATGGATTATGTCTACGGTCTTTTCCTTTTTAAAACTTTTCCTATACTTTAGGACTTATGATAAAAACTGATTAGGAAACTGGAAATAACATGTCTTCCCCAAGTCACTTACAGCAAATATCCCACAGTTAGCATCAATCCTACCATCTTTCCACTATTCTGCTTTCAACTCCTTGCTTTGACTTCCACTTTCAAATTTATCAGGACTTCCTGCTGCTCCTTCTTTTCTGCCAGCTCAGAGTCAGAAGCACAGAAGGTGAGGTTACTATAGATCTTGAACTGTCAACCTGGCAGGCCAGGTAGGAGAATGAAGGACTCATCATCTAGCCAGCAGCAGTCACTGCTCTTTGGAAGCCACCTTGGGATCAAATTGTCCAAGTAACTGAGCTGTTGTCTTCTGAACCCCTGCAATTCTAATTGCCAGAAAACATCTAGATGTTGGACCTGCAGAGGACCTTAGCACACTTGTAGTACAATCTTTTCATTTCATACACACAACTGTGTTGAAAGAAGTCTCACCCTGTGAGGTGTAAACATGAAATTCTCAATTTTTAAAATTACTACTACTACTGTGGACCCATTCTTCTTGGGTAGGAGGCTCCCTTAATGACTTCTTAGACTAATTCCATAAACTTTTAATCACTTTATGTTTCTAAAACAGTTCCACTGGCATTATTAGATGCAATCCAATCTAATTAATTCTGATTTGATAAAATTAATCCATTTAATTTTTTCTTCTATTAAAAATTTTTTTCAGTCTGAGCATCTTCCACCCATCTACCACCGAGCATAAGGTAAGTTTATGGCTCCAGAAACTTGTCATGTTTTGGGAGGTAAAGGGTGATGGCCACACTACTCACATGTCTCCCTCTTCCCAATGTCAGCTCCTTCCTTGAGAGAATGAAGAATAAAGCAACTCTCCATGGTGTATTAGCTGTCAACTCCCTGTTTTACTTTAACTGCTATTCCTGTGTGTGAACACTACCTCATAAGTGGAGGTCAGATTAGGGTAGTATAACATTTTTGCTAGTTGTCACCACCTCTCTAGCATTATTCATTGTTCTTTCTCATTTGGAATGATTCAAATGTAGGTGCTGTCATGGGAATACCTTTATAGGTTCTTCTGAAGAACCTATGTCCTATGCACCTGCACAGCAAAAAGAATGACCTATTCATTTATGTTTCAATCAATTCTACTTTCCTTGGCTCTCATTGCAGGCCACCCACTCCACAACTTCTTGTTATTAAAGTTCCCCTCATCTAAAGAGTGTCCCCTTTGAGGGAGAGGGACAATATGGCTTAAGTTCTTGTCACTTTCCTTTATGCCCACCTAATCTAGGGAGTACTTAAGTAAGTGCCACACAATGGAGGCTAACTTCTAGCACCCTCTCTCTCAGGTCCATCACTTCTAACCTGCCTTTTCCTGCAAACTCTAGCAGTGTTAGATTCTCTATCAGTATCTTGCCTCATACAGTTTAAGGCAAAAGATGACCGTAAGCTCTCAACTTATTGGAGGGAATAATTCAGTTATCCTAAATGTTGTTGCAAAAGTGTTGGAGCACCTTGTTGAATGGCTTTCTTCCCCATGTTTAAAATCCCTACCATTCAGACATCTAAGCTTCAAATCTTGGCTTTGCCATTCACTAGTTGTATAATCTTAACTTCTCTACCTCATTAAAAACAAGGAATTTTGGCCGGGCGTGGTGGCTCATGTCTGTAATCCCAGCACTTTGGGAGGCCGAGGTGGGTGGATCACCTGAGGTCAGGAGTTCAAGACCAGACTGGTCAACATGGTGAAACCCTGTCTCTAAAAAGAAAAAAAAAACAAAAAACAAGGATTTAAAAAAATACACTGATGGTACCTATTTCATAGGATTCCTGTGAATATTAAATGGGATAAGTCACAATTCCTCAATACAGTGAGTGTTCAAAAAATATTAACAATTACCACTGTTGCTCTTCTGTGCTTATTTTTTTGTTAGAACACATCCTAGTTTCTCCACTATTATTTCTGCCTACAGAAATCAAGTTTTAATAAAGACAATGTGGTTTGGAGGAACTCCCTTTTTTTGCATTTTTGTATTCGATACAGTATTCCATATATTGCTATGCACATGGCAGCTGCTTAACAAATCAAGAAATACATTACAGTTTCTCTGAAATAATGCATGTTTCTGAAATGCAAATTAGCCTATATGCTATTGGCAAGCCAAGGAATAATGTCAATATAACATTGAAGTTGGTTGAAACAAGATTTTTTTTTTTTCTGGTCAGTTAATATTTTTGACTCCAGGGAATAGCTAACACAAATCTTACTAGCACAGTGGAACATGGCAAGAAATAGAATATTCTACACGATAACTATTAACTTCAAGGTTTTTCTTGGCTTAGTGTTACCACAAGTCTATCTTGAGCATGTTTATTCTATGGTTTTCCCTTGCTTTTGTGTATTTTCTCTTTGTCGTCTTCTTTCACCAACCATTGAAAAAGATCAAGTTCTATATTTACTGTTAATTTTATTATTACAAATTTAATATATCTTTTTAACTGTATAGTTTATTTAGTAGAAATACTAATGTTTATGTTAGTGCCCTGGTTATAGGTTTTGCATAAACTGTGATAGTCTTTTTTCTCTCAAAGACTTAATATTTTTAGTGTATTTTTGCAGAATGCAAAGCAATTTTAAAAATTAAATGTGTGTTACATGCTATGGCAGAAACACCTGTGTTATGCTCAAGGAATATTTAAATGAGTGAAAACCACTTCTCCCTTCTTGATTATGCAAAGACTTAACTTCTTCAATTATTTAAATTATACTTCCCTTATTCCCTCTGTGCTTACTGAATTATTCCTATTAGCTAACAAATACAATCCGGCACCTTACGTAAAACAAAAATCCCCCCTGAACCCCACATCTTCCTATCCCACCATTCTATAGCAAAACTTCTCAGAACACTGTCTGCACATGTTGTCTATCCTTCCTCACTTCCTATTCACTTTTTTTTTTTAAGCCCAGTTCAGTTTGGTTTTTACACATATTACTCCATTGAAATTGCTGTCGTTAAAGTCTCAAAATCTTCCGTATTGCTAGATTCAAAGGATACTCATATTCTCTCATTTTACTTCGCCTCTCAACAGGATTCAATATAATTAACCATTTCCTCTAGAATTGTACTTTTCCTTAGCTTTAGTGACATAATTCCCTGAGAGTTTTCCTACCTTACCAGTTGTTTTCTCTAGTCTCTGTTCTGGGTCTTCTGATACTCATTTTCAAGATATTGAAATTTCTTAGAGTTCTGCTCTGAGACTTTCTCTGTTGCTTAACTTACCTTTCTCTCTCTTCAGCTGACCTCATCTTACTCAGTGATTTTAACCCATGCTGGTGATGCTCTACTTTATACCTCTAATGCAGACATTTCTACTGGTCTCCCAACTTTTTTTTTTTTTTGTAACTGCATATTTAGCACAAACGCTTAGATATAATAAAGATGCTTCAAACTAAAACACTTTCAAACTGGACTACTTGGTTGATTTCTCCCCCAACTCTAGTACTTCCCTTAAATCTAGCACTTCCTCAGTTTTCACCACATAATTACTGTCTACCCAGTTATAATAGCTAGAAATTTAGAAATCATATTTTAAACTTCCTGTGCCCTCCAATCTGTCAATAATTCCCATTAATATCATCCCCAATATATATCTCAAACCCATCAACTTTTCTTTACCTTTACTACCACTTCTCTAGACCATCTATCATCATATTTAGACTCTTAACCATTTCCCAATATCTGCTCAAAAAACATATAGATTACATGACTACATATCTATCTATATATAGATAGGTAGACACTGAGAGAGTGTGTGTATACACGTATAATATACATATACATATCTATGATTTGAGTTTTCATACCTTCAAACCTCATGTTGAAACGTAATTTCCAATATGGCAGTATTGAGAATTGGGGCCTGTAAGAGGAACTGGTTCATATAGGCTCCATTCTCATGAATGAATTAATCTATTTATGAATTAATAGATTAATTGAATAATGGGTTATCATGGGAGTAGACTGGTGGCTCCAAAAGAAGAGAGAGACCTGAGCTCACACGCTCACCCTCCCCCTTGCCATGTGATACTCTGCGCCACCTTGGGACTCTGCAGAGAGTCCCCACTAAAAAAGAAGGTTCTCACCAGATAGGACCCCTGACCTTGGACTTCACAGCCTCCAGAAATATTTTTTTTCTTTATAAATTTCAGTCTCAGGTATTCAGTTATAGCCACAGAAAATAGACTAAGACATACACAAAAGCCATTAAACTGTATTAAGCAAGGGAATATATATATGTATAGATATATATACATACACACCGTGTGCGTGTGTGTGTTATTTTGCGCCACACACTCCGATGGCTCTTCTTTAGCTTTCAAATAAAATCCCAACACTTTTTCATGTTCTGTCAGGCCCTCATGATCTGGCCCCTGTCTGTATCTCCAATCTCATTTTATGCCATTGACCTTCCTACTCACTATGCTTCAGCCCTGATGTCCTTCTCTTAATTTCTACAATTCTCCACAATCTTTCTTGTTATGGGGATTTTGAACTTCCCACTGCTTGAAATATTCTTGTTCCACCCTTTGTCTTGTTTCAGCCTATCTCATGCTTTAAGTCTCTGCTTAAAAGTCATTTTCAATGAATGAATGGACTTTCTTAACCACCCTAACTAAAATAAGTTACCCTTGTATGTCTGTAGAGCAACATTATTTACTTCTCACAAACGTTAGTCACAAGCTGTCACTGTTCTGTTTGTTTACTTATTTATTTTCTATTTTCTCCAACCGAAAGTCTACTCCCCAAGGAAAAAGATCTTGCCTGCTTATTATCTCTCTTGTAACACCAGCACATGACCTAGTGCTTGGAATATAAGTACTTGTTGAACAAAGAAATGAAAATATATGATGAAGAATATTCCTATGCTGAAACTAAATTTTTGTGTTAGGTTTAGTGATAGAAAGATTAAGTAACAGGTCTGTATCTACATTTAAGTCATTTCTTTATTTGTCCATAATAATTCAAGCTCAGGGACTGCCTGTTTGGAAAAGTATATTGTAAAAAATGCTATTAATAAACTTCAAGACATAGTTCGCTCATTCTGAAAAATTAGAAAATATAATTAGCCAAAATTCTACCAGCAAACTACGCTCATATGTTAACTTTAATGAGATAGCCCTTGATAATTCTGAATAGTTGTCTTTTTCTCTTAAAGATAAATTGGCATCATGACATCATTGAAATATATAGTTGATTGGTATACATTCAATTTAGGAATTGAGAATATAAAAAATTATTTATTTTACATTTCTATTACAGACTTCTAATTAACTGTTGCCCCTTGGGTCATGCAGAGATTTTCTTCATATATCTTTCTGCAACATGACTGTGCTATTACCTATGATAAAGAGGGTTGTTTTGTGTTTGGCAGGCTATTCTATAGCAGGCCTTGTGTCAGCTCCTTCTTCTGTGCACTTGTCTCTATTTGAACAACATTCATTCATAGGTGCAGCATGACTTTAACTTGTCAGTCACTAGAGGCAATTGTAAATTGCAAACAAAAAGATGTAAATGTAGATGTTGAAATAAAGATGAAATTTTTGGTTATGAAATAGTCATCCAAATGATCCATAATATTTATATTAATTTATTTATCACTAATGAAAAATTTACAAATTTTCTCAGTAAAAAACTTACAAATTCCTGATTATAAGAAATACTCTTCTAAGGGAATGGCCACCAACATGTCCCCAATTTTTTGTCACTGCATCTATTTCTAATAGTCTAATGTTTGAATCACACTCGATATTCATTTGTTTTCTTGAACCTCTATGATAACCTGCAAGTGTTTCCTGTTTTGGAAGAGACAAAAGGAAAAACTGTGATGAATATCACTGGAAACTGCATATGCTCAGGGGCCCTATTCCATCTTTCTCTGGCCCTTTTTTCTTCTTCAGAATTTAGCAGTGGTTTTCAATCCTATCAGATCACATTTGATAGCATGCATTTATTCCTATGTTTGTAAGGCATAAACCTGTAACCGTACTACAAACAGTGAGAATATTGCTGTGAAATTGCATATTCTATGCACCCCCAGCTAACAATAATAGGAAATAAATGGTGATCAATGATGCTAGAAAAAAGAATAAATTATATTTCAAGTTTCTCTATAAAAATAATATTTAATAACTCTGATGAAGACGAGATCAAATAGCATGTAACAATATGTTAAAAAAGAAGAGATTAGTGGGATATCTGGCAACAAATGAATATTTACTTTTTGATGGATTTTATAATGTTTATGTCATTTGTTAGCTGGTATATTTTGCAATCTTTTGTGATTAATTTTCTTGTTCTAAATAGTAATTCTAATATCTAATATTGTATTCAAAATTTTCTACTCAATTTTTTAAGAAGGATCCCTTAAACTGCATAAATTTCAGGCCCTCAAACTGGATCCACGTCTGCTATCTACACACACATGTATTTTTAAAATCAATAAAATTCCCAGTTTTAATATAAAGGAAAAATAAAGTGAAATAACTTTATAATAAGAAACTATGTCCTTGATGAATGTGAGTGTTACAAAAACAGACTGATAGGAGAATGAGGTATTGGTGACACAAATATCATGAACAGTGCAGGTACAGGTGATCTGATTTTCTGAAACAGTGAAAATTCAAGGATATTGTTCTAGTAAAAGCCAAGAATAATCTTTCCTCAATATACATAGTAGTTTCTTTTCTGTAAAATCCAGTATATATGAGAAGTGCGAAAGATGCTTTTGTGTTTATTTTTCAAAGTCGTGTTTAGGGCTTAGATAATTATAAAATATCTGGCTGCACATTGAAAAGATGTGCAGAATCAGGCCAATTATTTAGTATGCAAGGCTGCCTTTGGTATTGCAGGGCATTTGTTTGCCTGCTAATGCTACAAATGTCTCCTGTATACCCATCATTGAAACAAGCAACCCTCAATAAACACACACATTCTCACACATAAATTCATATTTCCTAAAGGCCTTTTGTAGGTGGTAACACAGAGTATGATTACTAAAGTTCAGGATGCCTCCTGCTCCTCCCACTGTTCCCACTCTCACTCATACCTTCTCTCACCCACTAGAAACACATGGGTCACAAAACCGTTTAGCCAGGGTCCTGAAAAATTAGGTCTTCAAAAGTTGCCTATTAAAATGCAAATGTCCTGGTCTGGGCTAAGACCTCTTGTCCTTATCTGCTAACAGCATAAAAGGATTCCTTTAAGAGATGTCTGTTTCCATTTTGTAACTGTGTAATTCTGTAAAGAAGCATAAAATAAACCTGGCCTGCCGTACATTTGGCTGAAGGGCTGACTTTGCACAATGGAGATTTGTCTAGTACCGCACCTGGAAATGATCTTCAAACTTCCCAACCTCACCTCTGCTGCAGGCATGCGTGTGTTGGAGGTGTGGGTATGGGTATATGCATGATGACGTCTGCCTCATTGACATGGCTGCTGCTGTGTGATCCTGGCTGCATCCTGTGAGAACAAGGTTTTGCACTCTGGACTCACCAGTGGCCTTCCAGGTTCTTCATCCTAAGGACAGACCAGGAGCATGGGAAAGGAGGCTCTCTCTGCTGCTCTCAAGACTAACCAAAGGCTTCTTGCAAAATAATTATAATAGTCGTGAAAACTAACATATGCTCTGTCTTAACCAGTTCACCACATTAACTCATTTTAGCTGACAACCACCCTTAAGGTAAGTACCATTACTGTCTCCATTTTACTGGTGAGAAGGCTGAGGCAAAGAGAGTTTGAGTAGTCATGGCTGAGACTCAAACCTGAGAGCTTGTTCCTAGTCTGGACTCTTAATTAATCTTGCACTTAATTTCTTTGAAAATATCTGTGGCTAAATTTTTATTTTTATTCTTGTAATTTTTAAAAATTTAATCTAATATTCTGGTATTTAAAAAAAAAACTTTTTTAGCTGGGTATGGTGGCACATCCCTGTAATCCCAGCTTCTTTGGGAGCTGAGGTAGGAGGATCACTTGAGCCTGCCGGTCCAAGACTAGCCTGGGTAACACAGTGAAACTCTGTCTCAATTTTTTTTTTAAAGCAAAACTTTTTTATACTACCACTTTCCTAAGGATCTTCCTCAGTGGGCTCATACTATTGTTCTCCCCATTCTGAAGAAAATGTCAGCTCACTTAACATCTGTATCAGTTGGAAGACATGAAGGTAAATTTGAAGCCCTTTGGGTTTCTTGGCTGGAATATACTATTTATAAGGCAGAGGTCATGATCAATTTGAGCCCACCTTAGGTTCAAACTGTACCCTTAACTACAGGACACCACAAAGATGCTTTATCGGCAAAGTGTGAGTGGCTGATTACCTTGAAGACAGGTAGCTGGATATCTAGATGCTCACACCTATGCACTATGAAAGAGTGCAGATTATGCTCAGTACATGCCTTGGATGTTCTGTCCCCTCCAAATCTCATGTGAAATGTGGTCCCCAATGCTGGAGGTGGGACCTAGTTGAAAGTGTTTGGGTCATGGAGGCAGATCTCTTATGAATGACTTGGTGCCTCCCCCATGGTAATGAGTTCACATGAGAGCTGGTTCTTTAAAGCTAACTAGCACCTCCCTTTTCACTCCCTTCTCTAGTAGTCCTGGGAGTTTCCATGTATTTCTTCTTGATTTATTACTTTTAGACCCATTCAAGTCAAGACAAGAAGTAACAAACATTAAAGCCACTGACTTTCTTGTGAAAATCTAACTGGCAGTCAGCACCTGCTATTGATGCTGTTTCTTGAGCAGAAACTCCTGTTTAGGGTGGCAAAAGAAAGTAAACGCAGCCTATACCCTTTTGGCCCTAATAACATAGAGAAAAAAAAAGAATTCATGTCTTCTTTCTTTTTTTTAGGCATGTCTATGAAATAGACATAGCTAACATGCCAACAGTGCCAACATTGCATGGCTGAGTTGAGATGTCATTGCCTGAATCAACAAAGATAACTTATAGAACAGGAAGTTGGTCTAGATCAGTGATTTCCTATTTGTGGGTTATGGAACCTGGGAATCCAAGGAATTTCTGTGTGAGGACTATGAATCCATATGCACTTAATAACAATGTGTAGACTCAATGAATAAAGATATCTTTATCTATCTTTAACCCATCTATGATGTATCTATCTATCTACCATCATCATCTATCTATCTATCTGGTCATGAGCATGGGCTCTTAAGCCATATTGCCAAGTTCCAATTCTAATTCTTTACATAGCAACTGTGTGCCCTTGGACAAGGTACTTAACCTCTTCATGGTTTAATTTCCTTATTCTTAACTGTATAGAGTTGGTAGGAGGAAGAAAATAGATAAGACATGTTTCATAGTTAACCTTGTATTTGATCCTCAGGAAAAGATCAACGTTTATTAGGTACATAAACATCATGAGCAGACAGGCATTTTGCACTTTCATCATTTCATATTCAATTTTATATGGACCTCACCTGGTTTTAGAGAACTTTGAGAGTGAGAAAGAAGCCAGCAGATTGATTTGGGTTTTCTGCTTCCCAATTTTGGAGAAGGGTACAAAGGCCAACATACTGTATAAACTGAGCCTTGATACTCCTTCTGCCAGCCATGTCCCAAAACACAAAAGTTCCTGCCAAAAGCCTCTCACCCTAGATCCAGCTGCAGGGGCACCTCACAGTACTCAGTCCCTATAACTCACACACATCCATTTGTTTCATTTTTATACTGCTGCAAAATGAAATATAGATTAAGGCTTCCAACATCAAATAACAGGTCCAAGTTTGGGCGTAGTGATGTCTTTTATGTTTTGAGCATGTGTGTATCCAGAGTCAGAAGCAAGAAGTGAAACTTAGACACACCCTATTGATTTCAGTGAATCCATGTTCCTGATGTGGACAGGCGGAATATGAGAAATTAGCAGCACACTCCACCCAGATAATGGATATGAAGCTTGAAGGACTTTTAAAATATATATATATAAGATTTTTAAAATGTGTGGAATTCAACAGTGTATCAACTCGTTCTTCCAGGGTGGAATAGAGCTCTTGTTTAATCTTAGTGTTAATGTGTTCCTTCTGAATTCTTGTTCTGTTCTTTTGGGTACCTGTCGTTATATGCTATGGAAATTAGAGTATGACTCATTCTTTCTGATGCTGATGTTAATGATTTGCTTTTTTTTGGGAGGGGGGCCACGGGCTGGGAAGGTAGGTAGTATGGTTTACTTTTTAAGGCTTTAATGAGCTGGTTTTATTGGACTGCTAAATTTTTGCTGTTACTGCTACCAAAGCATTTCCTTTATTTCAATGCTGGACACTTAAGCAAAAGTTTTGGAATGATAAAGCCAAAGTTTCAGAAAGCTTTAGAAATGAAAGTGTGCTCTCTAACTCCAAAGCTTACATGCTCCAAACTAGGAATAGTACCTCCCAGTGAGCCCTGCACCATCTCCCATCTAAGTAGGAGCTATTTAGACAATGACTTCAGAGGAATCCTTTAAATAGACTATTTGAGTCATGGTAAAATGACTAACTCTGAGGGACAATTTGATTGCAGGTTCACTGTCCTAGGAAAAAGGAAACCAAAATATTCCCTGGACAAAATCTCGACAAAGTGATAAAGTAGAATCTTTCCTTTTCTCTTCCAAGGTTTAGGGTTTCAAATATGACCCTCTGACAGCACCTCAAAAGCTGCATTTTCCTTAATTCCTCCTCCTTCTTTTCTCCAATCCTATCCAACAACTTTCTGCATTCTGTTATTTCCTGATTATGCTCTCTTCTTCATAACCATGGAGAGGATTGATACTGTGTAGATAGATCAAACTAGCATAAGATGCTCCTTATCAAATAAAGCATACGATATAGGTTGACAAGAACCTGAATCCAGTCAAAATTCATATTTCTCCTACAAGTCTTTAATAAATAATGGTAATAAAGAAGGCAGATGTATTTATTAGCCATCTTTTACATGCCAGATGCTATGCAATGCATTTTACTTCTTCTTTATTAAATCTCATAATATAACCATGACCTGGATCCCATTATTGTCCCTGTTTTACAGGTAACCTTCAATCACATAAAGATTGGGAATATCTGAATTCAGAGCTTTAAACACAAACAATTTGTACTTTTCAAAATAACTTGCTGTTCCCTTTAAGGTCTGCCACTAAAACATAGCACGTCCTGGGCTCAGTACCTAATCTTTCTTATCAGAAACTTAAATTCCTGTTTATTAACCTTTTTAGCCCTATATTTTCTAATTCCATAGAAAGCTAAAAGTTTTTGGTTAGATCTTCATGTGGAATGACTTTGCTTTCATTCAAGAGACTTAATTCAGCAGTCTGTGAGGAAAAGCATGGTATGATAGAATGGTGCTTCAAGTGCTTCAGATGTGAAGTGGGTTTAAGTATACTGTCCCTGTCTTCTTCAGAGTTTTGGTAAAGATAAAACATAACACTCATGTAAAAGCAATCTTTGCAAATGACAAACCACTATAGACATTCACAGAGTTTTCATCTCCAGTATCATTACTAATATCAGATCCTGGAAGAAGGTCCAACCTTGACCGAGAGCCAAAAAACAGAAGAATTAGTTAAAGGAATCCTGGAGAAAGGTTCTGCTTTGTATTTAAAGGAGAAAGGGTGATTATGCTGGAAAATTATAACATGAAAAGTAAACAAAACCTAGGAAGTAAAATAAAATAAACTATATGGCCTAGATCCCTGTAAGTAATGGTTTAATATCTGCCTTCCTGTGTTCTGAGCCAGAGTAGGGCACAGTAGAGAAAAAGGAGTCTCTGAAAATGTTTCCAGTTTGGCTGGTCAGATAGTGGATCATCAGTGAATCAGATGAAAATTTGTGGATTTGTGGACTAACTGATCAGCAGGAAATTAAATAAGAAAAGTGTTGGTAGCTCTGGTGAATCTCAAAAGAATTTTAGCAGTTGCTGGCCATGCTCCTGAACATGCATCATATGACTAAGAGTTTGACTTTGGGGTTAGATTTTCTGTGTTTGAACCTCAAGTTAGTTATTTGATAGGTGGCACCCTAAGACAAGTTGCTTAACCTCACTAAGATTCAGTTTTCCTATTTATAAAATATAGTGATGGTACCTACTTAATAGGATTATTGTGACAAATAAATAAAATATCAGATTTATTTAGCATAACACCTGGCATATGTTTGGTATTTAGTAATTAGTTGCTGCTGTTTTATTCTGCTCTCCCTTGCACCCCACTTTTCTAAGTTGTAAACTAAATAGTTGTACACGGATTGACAGATTAAGAAAAGCTTTTGATAGTGCTAGACCTATGCCTCTCTCTCACCAGATATATGTGGAGGTGGGATAGGGAGTGGAATAAGGGGGTAAATATTAAATTGCCCAGTCTGGCACCATCCTGAATATTATCTCTGAAGAAAGAAGCAAAACCAGGCACAGCTGATGGGGTAACCAGATATGATACCATAAACATTTCCTTCTGCTTTTTGGTTTTAAGCCTATATTTGAAGCCCTAGACCTCTCCAGCACAGTCAGCACCAGGAGCCCATAAAGAAGATGGCTCCTTTCATGGAATCCTCTACTCTACTGTGTGTAGTCTCACTGCTCTTTGGTAAGTAAAGATTCGATTACCCCTCTGGAGAGGCTCAAATGAATGCGGGGAACAGCTAGGGTGGGAAACTTTATTGTTTGGGTGGTGACTTTTTCTAGGACATGTGCAAACTATGGGGCATTTCCCAGGGACTCTGTAGTGGAGGCAAACTAGGAAGCAGAGGCAAGTGGGCTGAGCAACACCTACGGAGGAAGCCACAGGGAAAGCTTGGTTCCTTGCATTTGCTCTGGCATCTTCCAGAGTGCAAATTTCCTACCAAGGAAATGGGGATAGAGGAGCTCTTTCTTCCCCTGATTCTTATTCCTGAAAAGATGGTTGGTTCTTAAAATTCCATGGAGGTAGATCTCATCCCCACACCCAAATTCTAGTTTTCTGGAGATACAGAAGACTGATGGACACTCACGTATCCTCTCTGGACTTTTGCAGCTCCAGATGGCAAGTTAGCAGGTGAGTCCTCTGATCTTGTCCCCTTGGTGTTTCAACATGTCTGGGCATTGCTCTCCTCTCACTATTTTCTTCACCCCATCACTTCTGCTTTCTAATGAGTATGAATCTGTTCCTTGGCCAGCCTACTTTCCCTCTCCACTTTGCCTTGTCTTTCTTCTTTTCCCTGATTCATTGCATTCTCTCAAGTCACTCTCTCCTCTGTTCTAGTCAACAACCATGTCTGTTGCACATATACACGTCTCATCCCCTCTCCTAGAAACTTTCACATAATCTCACTCAATAATTACATTGTTATTATTGTTGCCATTTAAAATTGAGGGTGCTGAAACTCAGTGATTTGCTGGTGGTTACATGACTAAGGAACTGGGTTCCAACATAAGTTTCTTGGCTCCAAGTCCAGTTCTCTTTTGACTATGTCATCCTTTTGTTATCACCATGTATCTACTTCTTTGGTCTCTGTTCAAATTTGCACTATATCCCCTTGTCCGAGGAAGCCATTCAAGACTCTCTTAGTGATTCTCACTACTTTCCAGAACTGACATATATTTTTCACTCTGTCTATACTTACAATCACATTGAAGTATTCAGAGTTTGAAAAACCTTATATTTCATCTAGTCCAATAATTTTATCCATCTATAATTCACTCATTCATTCACAAAATAAATATTTAATGTAGCAGTGGTTGAACATGGCAGATAGTGTTTCTACCTGAAAAGAGATTGCAATCTTCATTTACAGATACTAAATTGAAATTAACAGAAGTAGAGTGAGTCAGCTCAAATCACATAGTGAATTGGTTTTTTTTTTTTTTTTCTTACATCTCTTGCATATGTGTCCTGTCTTTCTCCCTATGTTGGGCATTCCCTAGGACCACACTACCATTTTATCAGTTCTTTAATCCTTCTCCTAGAAATCAAAACAGGGTCCTATCACCAACAGTACAAGGACAGATTGACCACTGATTGTCTGAATACTGCTATATTTGTACTTTTAAGCCTGGACAGTTTTCAATGACTTCTTTTTCCCTATATATCTTCATATTTTTATCTTATTGAAGCCCCTCAGAAACCTATGGTTTCCTTGAACCCCCCATGGAATAGAATATTTAAAGGAGAGAATGTGACTCTAACATGTAATGGGAACAATTTCTATGAAGTCAATTCCACAAAATGGATCCACAATGGCAGTTTTTCAGATGTAACATCTTCAAGTTTGAATATTGTGAATGCCGACTTTGAGGACAGTGGAGAATACAAATGTCAGCATCCAAAATTTAATGAGAGTGAACCGGTGTACCTGGAAGTCTTCAGTGGTAAGTGCCAAGGATATAGAAATACAGATCTCTCATGTGAGGAATGGCCCATCTAAAGATGGGGAAAAAACAGGTTATTCCAAGGGTTAGGACACCAGAGTAGGATTCAAGTCCTGACACTTAGGACCCCTGCATCTCTTTTCTTCCACCCGCTTTCCTTTTGATTACCCACATCTCCTTTCAATATTTTAGTCATTTCTTAACATCATTCCTCCACCCTATTTTCCTCTATCTTTTCTGCCTAGATTCAGGTATATATTATGTAGTCAAACAGCATGACATATATGTGAACATTTCAGAAAGCTGTATATCTGGAATAGTATCAAAATGTTTGACTTACAAAGTTTTGCTCTGCATAATTCATATGCCATGACCAGAATATTAGGTTGTACTCTTCATTATGAAACATATCTGGATACGTTCCTCATGTCCTCTAGTGTTACTTAAGAACATATTTCATGCTTGTTTCATCTTTATCACTCTCCTGCTGCCAACAATTAGTATAGCATGCTTAGGCACATGTGGCTTAATCAGCAAATGTTGAATAAACAAACTAATTATTTTGAACAGTGACCAGTACGTCTTTTTTAGACTCTGTATTATTCTCTCGGGTGAAAAGAGATGTTTTAAGCTCCATATGTAGTTCCAAACACAAACCAAAGCAATGTGGAATAGCTTCTTATTTCCTTGAGTAGGTTCTAGAGAAGTCCTCAAGGATTGGTTTTAAATTAAATATGCTTATTATGCTAGTGATATTTTCTTTCAAAATTCTCCTTTAGTTGATGCTTTTCAATTTTTACAAAAGCATTAACCATAGAATGTGACTCTTGTCTTTCACTGACTCATTACTGACAAATATTTGTTGAGTACCCACCAACTCCTAAGTATTGTGTTGGGCACTGGGAATAGTATGTAGAACTAGACAGGGCCCCTGACCTCCTGGAGCATATCACTGTATGGGAAGAGGACATTAAATAAAGAATTATGCAAATAATTAAATTGTTCATGTTCTGAAGAAGTTTTTGTGACAACTATAATTAAGACTAGGACTGGGAAGTTTCTATATGGTAAGAGAGGACAAAATAGACACTCTCCTAAGCTTAAATCCCTGAGAAAGACTGTTTATTTCCCCCTAACTAACTAGAACTAGCAACAACAGATCTGAAAAGAATTCTGGCTTTCAGGTGTTCCATGTACGGACTCAGCAGGGAGGTCTGAGAGGCTCTGTGGCCCCAGACTGACTTTTCAGGAGGAGAAACACTTTATTAATATAGAGGACAGGCTCTAAGCACTATTTTGTGCCTTTTAAAAATTCACTTTATGAGCCAAAAAGTGGGTTAATGATAATTTGTAGTTTCTGACACATGATCTATGCATGGCTCCCTCTGATCTACTCATTCATTCATTTACTGTTAAATAAATAACATAATGAATGTTCTTCAGACTGGCTGCTCCTTCAGGCCTCTGCTCAGGTGGTGATGGAGGGTCAGTCCCTCTTCCTCAGGTGCCATGGTTGGAGCAACTGGGATGTGTACAAGGTGATCTACTATAAGAATGGCGAAGCTCTCAAGTACTGGTATGAGAACCACAATATCTCCATTACAAATGCCACAGTTGAAGACAGTGGCACATACTACTGTGTGGGCAAAGTGTGGCAGCTGGACTATGCCTCTGAGCCCCTCAACATTACTGTAATAAAAGGTGAGTTGGTAAAGGAAAGGAAAGGCATCCATAGCAGGGGAGGGAAGAGAGGACATCTGAGTCTGAGTGGTTGCAGGTCGTAGAAGGGGGGCACCTGGGATACGCTGGAAAGGCTACTAGACTTGCAGTGAGGAGACCTGGGTGATAGTGTATACCTCAATCTCTGTTTCTCAGTCTTGACTTGTTAAATGGTGATAGTAATACCTGCTCACACCATGGAATTTTTATGAAGATTAATGTGGTAATATTTGTGAAATGACTTTGTAAACTGTTAAGCGCTAACCAAGCATAACAGATTGTAACTACTATTTTGATCTCAAAGTCATCTGTTGCTCCAGGGGAGAACACATATATTTATCAAATTGAAAAAAAGTTTCAAAGTTGAATGCAAAAAGGATGTAAAGAGCATGAGGAGTTCATTCCAGCTTACGGGGGCTGGGAAAGAAAACCAGCAAGTTAGTAAGCTGTGTGCCTTTGTGTTGAGGGAGGAGGGAATGGAATTGATATGGAGAGGGTAGGCAGGTGGACTGCCTCTATGGCCTGTAAGGAAAACTGCTCTCCCCAAACGCTGTATAAGAGAGGGAACCTTTGGAATATTCTCCTTGCAAGGAGAAAATTAGACTTTTCCTTCACACACTTTTTGTACATACTAATATCTAAAAAAGCATGAGGCCAAAATACAGAATTAAGCCCTAGCAGTTCTCTGTTAATTAATTTGAGACCAAAGTGCTATGTACTTGTATCTAGGCTTCCAGTATCTTCACCTGTAAAACACAAGATTTGGTCTAGACTCCATTAGAACCATTGGAGAACTTTAAAAAAATGTATTGATGATCATGTCTCATCTCTTGAGATTCTGATTTAATTGGTTTGGAGTGCAACCTGGGTGTCAGTATTTTTCAAAGATCTTTCCCATAATGGTAGTGTGTAGCCAATGTTAAGAATCACTGGTCTAGGTGATCTTTAAGTGATTTTTGGCTGTAATATTCTGAGGCTCCATAATTTGAAAATAATCACAAAAATTAGTACAGTATATAAACAGACTAACAGAACCACAAAATAATAGAATTGGAAGGCAATTTAACTAGTGCAATTTCTTCATTTTGCCTAACAGGCATGTAAGAAATGATGATTAGTTAATTGCATAATAGGTACTGATGACCCCTGCCCTCACTTTATCTCCTTTCCACCCCTTAATTATATGTGAATGCTGGTCTTGTCAGTTCCAAAAGGGGGTTGTCTTTCCTAAGATCTTCCTCCTTGGGCACACTGGCTACAGTTAACTGTTAAATAGGAGTTATGAGGAAATGCTCAGGACCCTCTATGGCTGCAGGGAGCACCAACAGAGCAACTCAACCTAGTGTTAATCTGAGTGTTTTCTTTATGCTTCTGGATGCCACATCATGCTAAAAATGAAGGGCCAACATTGGTCCTTCTCTTAGGGAGGACGAACCTCTGAACCTCATTCTTCAGTTCCCAATATGAATTATGTTTCTCATTGCATCTGTGTTCTACTACAGTTCAGCGTGACAAGTACTGGCTACAATTTTTTATACCATTGTTGGTGGCGATTCTGTTTGTTGTGGACACAGGATTATTTATCTCGACTCAGCAGCAGGTCACATTTCTCTCGAAGATTAAGAGAAACAGGAAAGGCTTCAAACTTCAGAGCCCACATCCTAAGCCAAACCCCAAAAACAACTGATATAAATTACTCAAGAAATATTTGCAACATTATTTTTTTCCAGCATCAGCAGTTACTACTTAATTGTCAAACACAGCTTACAATATACGTAGAAATGTATGTATAGGATTTATAGAAATGCTTCATTAAACTGACTGAAACTGGTTAAGTGGCATGTAATAGTAAGTGCTCAATTAACATTGGTAGGATAAATGAAAGAATGAATAGACTCATTTACTAGCATTTGTAAAAGAGAAGTTCAATTTCAATAAAATAAAGCCATGTAACAAAATGCTTCTAAGTATTCAAGCTTTACTGATTTGTTTGCTTGCTTTCTTCTAAAGGCAAGAACCATGAAGTTCTAGATTAGAAATGTCCTCTCTTGACTGTTGTATGATCTAGGAATGAAAAGACACAGTAGGATGCCAGTGAGTGCTTTCTCTTCAACTTACTATATAGGAACTTTCAGTTCTTGGCAGAATCAGGGACAATCTCAAGACATAGGACTCTCAGGATAAAGTATAGTCCAGGATTCCTCTCTGATTGTTTTGCCCCTCCCAAATTTGTATCTTGAATTTATATCTTGTATCTTTATACAGCACCTGAACCAAGCATTTTGGGTAAATTCCAGCAAATAATAATAACCAAAACTCTCAGCTCTGAAAACAGGCCAGGACTGAATAAGATTTGGGGCAAAAAAAAACTAGACAGTTTTGGTTTATTTTCCCTTTCATTTTTTGTCCTCAACACATTCATTGGAGGCTCAGTCTTCTATCATGGAGTAAATGGAATTAAGTTTCTACCTACGATTTATTTTTTTAATTTTTTGTAGAGATGGGGTCTTGCTATGTTGCCCAGGCTGGTCGCAAACTCTTAGCCTCATGCGATACTCCCACCTCAGCCTCACAAAGTATGGGATTACAGGTGTGAGCCACTGAACCTGACCAACTGTTTGCCTATTATAAAGCCATCCATTAGAAAGAGACTAAACCATACAGAAAAAAGACATAAATTCAAATCCTGACTCTTCTACTTTATAGGTTTGTAATCTGGGAAAATCTTACACATCCATGAGCTTTAGTAATTCATTTGTGAAAAAAAATGATAATAATCATCCTGTCTACCTCTTAGAGTTCTGAGAATGAAATAAGAGGCTTATTTGAAAGTTCTTTGTTAATTGCAAAGATTTATGCAAATTTAGGAACTTTCAGCACCTACATGAGACTAGTCTTTGCCACTACTACCCCCTACCCCCATGAGCCTGCCCACAGAAATATTTATACTCAGGGCTTAGAGAAAGCACTAAGGAAGATGGGCAACATATTGTTAGCACTGGCCCTGGATTCATGGAAATCAGTGAGAGATCAGAATTCCTATAGGTTACCTGTGTCTTAGAACAATTAATCGTATGAGGGTGAGTGTCTAGGGAGAAACACTGAAATATCCATGAGACCCACAAGTCCCATTTTTTCCAAGGAATGTTTTTTGGGCCACAAAGAAGAGGGAAATGACTGAAACATTTTCCCATTCTTTTTAAAACTTTGAATAGGGATCTGGTATTACCTTTCTTCAAACTCTCCTCCACTTAAAAAAAAATCATTTCAGAGAGGTTAGAAATGGCCAGATTCTCAATGAATACCTTGTCACTTAGCTTCATGTAGTAGGTAAGTCTGCCCAATGGAGAGGAGATTTCTCCTGCAATAACAGGCCAGGCAAAGTTTTCCTAGGAGACTCCCTGGTGTTGCGTCAGGATGCTTTCACTGCCACCTCCACAAGGTCTATCTTAGATTTTAGCCTTGGGACCAG
This sequence comes from Plecturocebus donacophilus, assembly GCA_004027715.1. Lineage (NCBI taxonomy): Eukaryota > Metazoa > Chordata > Mammalia > Primates > Pitheciidae > Plecturocebus > Plecturocebus donacophilus. The sequence continues at coordinate 17,363 of PVKP010020255.1, read as the reverse complement.
CCTTTCCACCACACCTTTCTCCCCAGTGCTCTACACAGCACATCAGCATTCCAGGCATCAGGCTAAACAGCAATTTACTCCTTTCTTTTGGACAAGGGATTGAGGCCAGTGATTCAGAGTTAAAAAATGAGAGATATTTTATTTCCCCTTTTTCTTCACTGCAAGATTGAGGGGACTATGGACAAAACACAGATTTGGATATTCAAGCTGCTAACTAGCTGTGACTGGGCCAAGTTACTTGCCAGTGTCTGAGATTCTATTTCTTCTTTGTTAAAACTGGGAGTCTGGTGGAGGTGGTCTTGAAGGTCCCTTGGAGCCCAGATATTTTGTAATTCATTACTTTAAGTTCATATGTAGTAATTATCCAGGCACTAAGGCTTAGAATACATTCCCTGAGAAGCTCCAGTGTAATTTTTGCCTTCATCCTCCACACACTGATCTCTTTTTTCACTGTGCTCTTCTATGTACAGAATCTAAATTCCACATTTGTACCAGACCTACCCATTTATTTCTACCCATTTTCTTCTTGATAGTCATTCATCTCTTGCTCCAGAGGGAATCTGGAACATAGAGTCAGGGCTTGAGTATTTTGTGAACCCCTAGATTATGGCATTTATAAAGATGCCTTTACACATGAAATATTTTCTGCTATCCTAGAGATGGAGTACATATGTTACAAAGATGATTGGAATAGAAATAATTCACTCTAGATTCACCCTTGTTGCCCCCTCTATTACCTCCTGTCTCTTACCAAATTGGTCAAGACCAGTTCATAGAGCAAAATTTGCTCTCCCATGGATCACTGTTCCAAATTGGTAGACAAGAATCATCATGAACTCACAATAGTTAGGGGCTAATTTTCTGAAAAGCAAGTCAGTACCTCCCCACTGGTGGCCAATGGAAGACAATCCCCCATGACCACTTTCAGAGTGGAGATCAGACAAATGACACATCTCGTCAGCATGTTGGGGAGTTGAGTACTTGAAGACAGATTCTGCTCTTTCCCTCTTCTCATTAAATGGGAAATGGTGACAATCCAGAGATGAAAGTGTTATGCTGAGGATAGCAGAGGCACCTGCCAGCCTAGGACTCTAGATAATCTGAGAGAGTGGGGCTGTCTTCCTGCTGTAACTGATCTGCCCGGCTCTGGACAGCTACTTACCAAGCCCAAGTCTCTATCTGGAACTTCCTCGACCACTACAACATTCCCACCACAAACGTTTTACTCTATTAATATGCTCACCGCAACAATCAAATTCACTTATGTATTTTACTTATGACAATGACACTCTTCCCCTTCTTGAAAACTGAATGACATAGTCCGCTTTAAGTCTTTCCTGTTATTTTCAGTTTTCAAGTATCATTGACAACAGCTAGCAATCTCTCTGCAAAGTAGCAGCAGCAGGCTGCAATGAAATGGAAACTGCTCACAGACAATTTTTTGAAGAGAAAAGAATGACTTCCTATGGATTCTGAGAAAAGTTCAGATTTTAATTTTTTAACCAGTTTCCAAGAAGATAATACTGCACTGCTGCCAACTAAATTGAATCACAGTAAATACAGTTCAATAAATAGAATAAAATTATTTTAAATTAAAATATAGGAGTTACTGATCTGCCTTTACTTGAATATATCAAGACTGAAAAATTTGAATTCTTCCCTTACATTAATGGCGGTTTTAGAAATGAGATCCTAAAACGTTGCAGGGTGAGGTCCCCAGAAAACAGACACTGAGACAGAGATTTGAACACAGCAAGTTTATTAGCTCTCAGCATCTATACTTGTAAAGAAGTGAAGAAAACAGTATTGGGCAAAAATAAAAACGTTGAAATGTGATGTAGTCAAGCGAAAACCTCTGGAGCTGGGAGAGCCCTTTCTAGTTGTCTTAAGGTGAAACAATACCCTAAATAGACAAATCACTGGAGGTAGTAAATACCTAAGAAGGGAGCATGACCTTGGAAAAAGCAGCTGTTTAACAAGGTGGGTGGATTGCTTGAGGTCAGGAGTTCGAGACCAGCTGGGCTCACATGGTGAAACCCTGTTTCTACTAAAAATACAAAAATTAGCCAGGTATGGTGGCAGGTGCCTGTAATCCCAGCTACTCAGGAGGCTGAGGCAGGAGAATTGTTTGAACCCGGGAGGTGGAGATTGCAGTGAGCCGAGATTGTGCCACTGCACTACAGCCTGGGTGACAGAGCGAGACTCCATCTCAAAAAAGAAATAAATAAAATAAAACAAGGACAATCTTCAAAAGAAACTGAACAGACAGCCATTAACCCAAGGTACTCCCAGCAGCTGGAGGAATGCTTGTGTGGGTCCTGAAGGAGTGCAATCCAGGCGATGTGCTACAGCATTCACTAAATACAACTTCAGATAGAAGACAGTGTGGCACTGGCCAGCAGAACTTTACCCAGTGGCTGCTAATTACATTAAGCAGAACTACTAAGCATGAACTACTAAGAAATGAACTATATCATTTCTAGAAATCTGGACACTAAAACAAAGATATCTTTTATCCCCAGTCAGACTTCACATGATAATTTTTTGGCAAAGCAAGACATGTTAACTTAAAGAATTTATTTCAAATGAATTGTCCCATTTTCAGCAACCAGCAGACTTTACCACACTATCAGAAGTGATATCTTGCCTCCGCAGGATCACTTCATTGGATTAGATGGATTCCGGATCCTGGAGGAGTGTATATGAAACTCAGAGTATGCTTGTTCTTCAGCATAGAAGGCCAGAGTACAGTAGAAAGATGAGAGACAGAATATCCTTCCTTGCACCAGAATATATATTTTCACCTTCTGTGATGCTCAGACATAAAATGCTGTTTATAACTCAGGTTTAAAGTTGGGAGTATAAAAGAAAAAAACTTCTGAAAATTTACCCCTGCAGGCTTAGGAGCTCACTGGAAAAAATTTAAGTCATGTATCAGGTTTCTGTTCATTAATAATTCTTTTCAGAAGTTGTAGTTAAAGTGCTTATGTTTATAACACTATTACAGAGAATTTTATGTCAACCTGGCAAAATGAACTATACTTTTGCTGAGCTTTCAACCTCCATCCTTTTAACTCTTGTGCTGAATGTAAGAAAAGTGTTAACCTTTTCAGCATGTTCTTCTTTTCTATCTGAGTTTTCTGATCTGGGCATCTCAGGAGTATGGACAGTTCAAATCTGTGTTCTCTGTAGTTGATAGTTTTTTGCTTTCCTACATCTACACTCTTTACTACTGGGTCAGTTAGAGCAGTTCCATCAACTTGGAAGGTCTGTCTCCAGCTTTTTTTGGTTTGCTTGTTTTTTTATTTACAAGAAAGCCTTCAATGTTCACAGAAATGCATACGTGTGTGTATCTTCTAACTTATTTGCTAAAAATGTGGCATAAATTATCCTGACACCCTTAACAGTCAACTAGAAAATCTTTCTGAAGGGGTTTCCAAACATTTTGCTCATTAGCTTTTTAGAACCCTGCTGGACTTTATGTTTTAATGGAGTTACATAACTTGAAATATTCTCGGGGTATGTGTCGCTGTGTTCATGTGTATGAGAGTGCATCAGGTATGCACAATCCAGGCATGCAATATTTTTCTACATTCATAAGTGTATGCCAAACCTATTTTCTAACTGTTCTGGAGCAGGGCGTAGAAGACCATGACAACCTCAAACAGAAACTTCCAATTTTAGCACTCAGTTCAATTTAGTCTAGTCCTCCTGATCCAATACATCAGGGCATTATTGAAAGAGCATTGAATATTAACACATATTTATAAACTCAAAGAAAAAGGCTTTACAACCTCTCCTCATTAAGGAGAGAGAGGTTTTTGCCCCATGGCCCTGTGCAGAGCATCTCTGACCTCCTTGTTCCTCAGGCTGTACACCACGGGGTTCAGGAGGGGAGTGATGACAGTGTAGGTCACTGAGATGAGTCTGTCCCGTCCCAGGGAACTCTGGGACTTAGGCTTCAGGTAGATGACGGAGGCACAGCCATAGTGGATGACGACCACCGTGAGGTGGGAGGCACAGGTGGCAAAAGCCTTCTTCCGACCCTCAGCTGAGGCAATCTTAAGAATGGTGGAGATGATGAGGACATAGGAGGTAAAGATCAAGCCCATAGGTAGCACCAGGACACTGACGCTGACAACAAAGTTGATGATCTCATTGACAGTGGTGCCTGTGCAGGCCAGCTTCAGCAGGGGTCTCACATCACAGAAGAAGTGGGAGATGACAAAGGCATCACAGAAGGGCAGGCCAAACACAGACGTTACCTGGACAATGGCCATGCCCAGGCCAATCCCCAGTGACCCAGATGCCAGCTGGACACAGGCCCTCTTACCCATGATGACTGAATATCTTAGGGGGTTGCAGATGGCCGCATAGCGGTCATATCCCATGACTGTGAGCAGGAAGCAGTTGTTGATGCCAAAAGTGAGATAGAAGAAGAGCTGAGTGGCACAGCCTTGGATGGCAATGGGCTGGTAAGGATTCAAGAGACCAGAAAGCATACGGGGAATGATGGCCACAGTGTAGCAGGTCTCAGAGACGGATAGCATACTCAGGAAGAAGTACATGGGGGTGTGGAGATGATGGACCAGGCGAATAATGGTCACAATGATCACATTGCCAGAGAGAGTCAGCAGGTACAAAGTTAGAAAGACAACAAAGAAGGCGAGTCTGTGCTGCAACCTGAAGCTGGAGAAACCTTCAAAAAGGAACTCAGTCACAAAAGTAGAATTTGGCTTTGCCATCGAGGTGGGTCTAGGTGTGAAAGAGCTGGGCAGAGGGAAGAAAGGTGTGATGAGTTAACCATGAAGCAGAGGAGGCTGGGCCAAGGCATTCATTGAAGAGCGTGTCCATCCTCTGAGCAATGCCCTAGAGCTGTTGTTGGCCATTTGCTCAGAGTAATCACCTGTGCCAACCTTCTTCTTTGGAAGCATAGAAGGCTACTGTAGGACCGTGGGATTGAGAGCAGAGATAGAGGTCAGAAAGCAGTAACAAACTAAAAGAGGTCTGTAGAAACAACTCCCTGGTTCTATTTTTGTTTTTATATCATATACGCAGAGGTATATGATCCAGAGGTGTGCTTGCTCTGAAGTGTGATCATATGGAGGTCAGAGGAGCATCCATACTGTTTTCCATGGTGGCTACATCATTTTACCTTCCCAGCAATAGTACACAAGTGTTCCAATTTCTCAACATCCTCACCAACACTTGTTATCTTTTGATAATGGTTTTTTAAAAATACTAGCCACCCTGTTGTGTGGTGATAACGCATTGTGGTTATAATTTGCATTTCCCTGATTAGTGACACTGAACATCTTTTCATATCCCTGAATTAAAATCAAAATCTATAAGAGATTTTGCATTTCCATGTTCATTACAGCACAATTCACAATAGCCAAGTTGTGGAAACGACCCAGGTGTCCACTGACAGGTGAATGAATTCACCCTTAAAAAAAAAAAAAAAAAAAAAGGAAATCCTGTTCTTTGCAACAACAGAAATGAACCTGGAGGACATTATTTTAAGTGTTATAAGCCAGTCACAGGAGGACAAATATTGCATGATTCCACTTATATGAAGTATCGAAAATAGTTAAAGTCACAGAAGCAGGGAATAGAATGGTGGTTACTGGGGAACAGGAAAGGGGAAGTGGGGAGTTGTTCAATTCATGTAAAATTTCAGTTATGCAAGGTGAATTAATTCTAAAGGGCTACTGTACGGCATAATTCTTATAGTCAACAATATTGTAACATGCACTAAAAAATTTGTTAAGATGACACCATCTTAACAAATCTCATGTTAAGTGTCTCACCATAAAACAAAACAAAAAACAAAGGGACACAAGGAAGTATTTAAAGGTGATAGATATGTTTATTACCTGAATTATGATGATGGTTTTATGGGTGTATGTATATCGCCAAGCTCATTAAATTGTACACATTAAATATGTGAAGTATGTTATATATCCATTGTACTTCAATGTTTTAAAAAAGAAACAACTACCCAGCCATTGAAGAAATGGGTCAAGGTCAAGGAAGAAGCAGGTGATACGTCAAATGTACCCAGCTCTAGAGTTCCTTCTCAGCACACTCCTGAATTCCCAAAGATCCAGTGGGGAATAGTAAAGGATAAAAGATGTGAGACTGATATCCTTTTAACATCATCAGCAGTTTTCAATGCCAAATGCCCTGTAAGAGTCCTGAGTGCTTCTCCCCAGAACCCTAGGTCCTGGTCCTTACTTATCTGAACCTCCATCTAAAATCCTCAGTGACTGTTAAAGAATAGAAAAGGGAACACCTCAACAGAATTTTTTTTCTAGAGACCTTGCAACAAATATCTTCTAGAATCATGAAAAATGTTTTGATATAGCACTGCAATATTTAGATTGTCTCCTTGAATTCTAACCATAGGTAGAAAAGACGGCAAAATGAATCTGAGGGTTGACTCTTCAAGTAGGGAAGAGGTTTTTCTAGCATGAGAGCAAAGACAATATTCATTTAATTAGAGAAGGACAAATCACCCTATTTTCACTTCAATCGTGCATATTCCAAGCTATGGTGGAGATAGAAATAAGCTGATCCACCTTCTTTTTGTCTTATGTCAATTAGACCCAGCATGAGAGATTGTACTGGAACAAATTAACCTTGCTCCTTATGCCCACATGTACTCCTAATAATAATCACCATGTTTAACCATTATCTCCATTCAGAAAGCTGAGGACTGTCTTCATTACCACCCTTCCCTTTTCCACACAAAGACACTGACTCCTGAAATTCTCTCTTCCTGCTCCCTCCTCTTCATGCTTTTTTACCAACACCCAGCTACTGAATGCCATCACCATCCTCTATGATCACCACAATGGCCTCCCAACTAATCTGTCTCATTTTGGTTGATATTAGTCTAAGTCTTCCTCCTGGATGTTGACATTACACTTTTTCCAAAAACCTGTTCATGGAGATCTCCTGCATAAATTCCTCAACAGCGCCTCGGAATCTTAACCCGAATATTTAATTCATTTGTTAATTAAGTATTTTAATATTTCATAGTTGCCATGAGAACTAAATGGGTTACTTGTTTGAAGAGTTTGACCTAGAATTTGACATATAGGAAACTCTCAATAAATACCAGGGTTATTAAAAGTTACAGTTATTTCTTTTTTACATTCCCCAAATTAGCAAGTTTAAATTTCTAAGAGGATCAGGGGTAGGGGTGGAGGGTTTTCAATCTAATATTCCAGGATTTGTAAACAAATATGTGATTATCCTAGTCTTAACTTTATAATTGTTATAATTTCCCTTCCAGTTGTTCATATGGAGTTTTTTATGCTCTTTTAAAATCTTTCTTGAAGTGCATTGACCAAATCCACACACTGCTGCATGTATTATCCTAACACAGGTGTGGATTAAATTGAATATAATTTTTAGTTTTGTCTCTAATCCTCTAATCCCTTTCTTGAAGATGCTCAATGTTTTACTTCTCTCTCGGGTCATAGTAGTTCATCCAACCAATATATCTAGAAACAATCTGCTGTGACATATAGATCCCTTGCCTGGGTTATAATTGATAGCGTGGAGCCCATCATTGTAAAATCACAGTTTCTTTACACTTGCATACAGGAAAATTAGTTCACATTATTTTCATAATATAATTTCATTTTATTAACTAGAAGATCTTATTCATGTCGGTGGCCTCGAATATTTGCTTGCCTCTTCTCCAGATCATTAATTAAACTGAAAACACCCCCCAAAATGCTATCCCAGCTCCATCCAAGAGAATAATCAGTAAAGGGATGCAGAGTGGAATGGTGAAATTTAAAATGTAGGCAAGGAGAGGGTTACTTATCTAAGGTCTAGGAAAGTAGGTGAGTAGGGAAAGATGAGGGATAAAAAAGTAGAGAGGGTACAGAGACACCGAAACCTCAAAATTCAGGTAATTTCATTGACTTTGAAATTTGTATTGCCTTTCCTCACTTTCAAATAAATCACAAAAAATGTGAAGCTGTCCTGTTCCTGACCCAATCCCAGATGAGTGTACTGTTTACATTTTTTCGTTGGAGAAGAAAACTTACTTATCCTCTTGTTTCCTGAATTCTAAAAAATCTCCCATGCATTTTTATTCTACGCATGTACCAAACTACATGTACTCTGTAAATATGTACAACTATTATGTATAAATTTTTAAAACAAAATAAGCCAGGCACAGAAAGAAAAATATCATATGTTCTCACTTATATGTGAGAGCTTAAAAAGTTGATCTCATGGAAGTAGAGAAGAGAATGTTGGTTACTAGAGGCTGAAAATGGTGAGGTTGTGGATGAAGAGAGGTTGGTTAACAGGTACAAACACATAGTTAGATAGAAGGAATCCATTCTGATGCTCGATGGTACAGGAGGCAATAATAATGTGTTTTATATTTCAAAATTTCTAAAAGAGAAGATTCGAAGTGTTTCCAATACAAAGAAATGATACACGTTTGGGGTGATGGACATTCTAATTATTTTGATTTTATAATTACACATTGTATGTATCAAAACAATCACATGTACCATATAAATATGCAAAATTATATATTAATAAAGCAAACTTTGAAATCTAAAACAAAAAGTGTCCTGTGTATTTCAATTTGCTTAAACTAAAATTGTGCTTGGTTTTACCAAGCAAAACAATTTCTTCAGGAGTTCAATGTGTAGGGAAGTCACAAAGTATAAGCACTGTGCTGGTGCCAGGGAAGAAAAGATGACCCAAGATGGTCTTTTTCCTCATCAAGCTCAGTTTCTTGAACAGCTTTTGGTATAGGATCCAGTTATAGCCTTCCAAGTGCTTTATGGCCCCTTCTCTACATTAGTGTATTCATCTACATTTCCAACTTCTTGGAAATCACATACTTTCTTATGAGAGCCCATGTTCCCCCCTAAGTGCGATAACAGTATTATGCACTATTACAAACATTCCCCATCCCAGCGGTTAAGCAAGTGAAACTTACCACGTAGCCTGTTTCTTGAGTCTTCTAGAGAGTTCTGCTTGTGCCTGAATTATATCCACCACTCTGGAAATTTGACTTCCTGCAATCACAGATTATGGATTTTTTAAACCAATAGTTATACAATGTTTCTCAGATTTTTGTCAATGTCCTTTCTAAAATTATTTAAAACCCATCAGTTATTTAACTAACCATCACTTTATAGAATCATGCTAATGTACTGAAGAGCCTATGAATTTCCTTAGCAGAGGGTCACTAATGTCATACTGAGCAGAGTTATAGTTCTTTCCCCTTTGCTGGCTAATCTTTAGATAGCACCGAGAATGTGATAACTCAAGAAACTATTTAGAGAGTAAGGAAATAATCCCTATCTCAGTCTTTCTGTGTCTGACACCAGTCGTGAAGTCACATTAAGTTCCCCTATATTCTCACAAGCCCATCCACTGGAAGAATTTCATCTTTGGGTCACAAGGCATTAACTTCAGCTTAGGTGTTTTTTAATAAGGTACAAATTGTCTGCCCCCAATGCTAGATATCTCGGTCTCCAAAACAACACTTACTATTCCCAGGTGATAATGGCAGAAGACACAATCCAAACAGCAGAGTGCCTGGAGACCTCATTACTCAGGCTGCTCATTTCCTAATCCTGAGAATAACACTTTGAAGAACAGAATTGGCTTGGCTCTTAGGGACAATCTCTGGGATAAAAAAGCTTATTTCTCTTATTAGTGAGGGTCATAGTCCTGCTAATATTCATGTCATTTTTTTTGTCCATTTCTCTGGTGCCAAGGGAGGGAAGCTTAAGACCTATGGAGGAACTCTTCATACATGAGAGAATAGAAGCAACAATTAACAAGCAGGGTTTATGCATGGAGCCTCATACAGAGGGCTGACGTTCATACAGTCTGACACTTGAAGTAGTTTAAAGTCTCTGAATTCTATTGTATGAGCTTTCATGCTTTTAAGCTGATCTTTCTCATCTCTGCACTGCTTGCCACATATATACATTCATTGAGGAGCCCTCAGCTCAGTTTGTCCAAAGGCCTCAGCCTTGCCAGGTAACCTTCTGCATATTAAATCCATCTCATTATCCAGAGCCCAAATAGATGGTAATGAGTGTCTATGGTTGAAAGATATGTAAAAGTTGGCACTCAGTTGTCCCACATTTTTAACTAATTATATGTTTGCATTGGTCTTAGGTTGCTAACTCAATTGTCAGCTCCTTAGATATCCAGACTTTCAGTCATCCATCTTTTGTTCTCTCAGTGAACCTAGAACTGCTACTTCTTAAAAAGAATACTGATTACATGTTATTATATGCTAGGTACTAAACTATACAATGTACACATATTAACTCATTTAATCCTAACAATGAACCTACAAGATAGAACAATAGTATTGTTTTTTAGATGAAAACAGATGCAGAGATGTCATATAATTTCTCCTAGGACACCGAGCTGATAAATGGGAAACTAGGACTAAAACAAATGAAACCTGGCCTCATAAGTTAGGCTATACTGGTAATATTGAATTTAATTTGCATTTGTGTTCAGTGATGGTACTGCGAGTGATAGCAACCTGAAAAAACATCTTGGCAATGATGAAAAAAGCATTAGATTAGTTATCTGGCTTACTCAGGTTTTAGTTCCATAGTTACGACTAGCTTGTCAAGTATTTAGACTGACGCTTATCTGGGCCTTGGGATGAGTGATGATGTAATACTATGATATAATATCCATGAGTGATGATATAATACTGTGGTAGTGCTGTTGCTGCTGCAGCTGATCTACCAGATTTTGCCTCCTACTCTGCAGCCTTCACTTTGTTTTATGTTACCTCACACTAACATGATAAAGTAGGCACATACATCAACTCTATTATCCCTATTCTACAAATGAAGAAACTGAAGATAAGGGAGAGAACTGGAATAAGTGACTCCTTACCAGGATTCTTTTCATTCTGCTAGTATTCATACACCTACAAAATTGCAGGATAGAATTAGTTTTCCTACACCTCTAGAATAATGCTATAATGACCACAATATATGGATATAGCTACTAAGTCAGTGAATAGTTGAGGAGCCAAGATTCTAGAAAGAAAGAACATGTAGAAATGTTAGCTTGACGCTCACTTCTTTGCAGTTTCCTTGAGGAATTGTAATTTTTTATTTGTAGTCTTTGGTCAAAGAACTAATAAACTGAGCAGAGTATCTGGAAATTTCCACAGGCTTAAGGGTTATACTCTATGTGAAAAGGTAAAGTGGAAATAAATGAACCCCTTGCAAAGACTAAAACTTCAAATTAATTTAATTTCAAGTTAAATTAATATGATCTTCCTCCTAATTACCTGTCAGAAAGCAAAATAAAATATTCTCTAGAGGAAGATAATATAGAGTATCAATTTGTCTTTATAATTTTTTCATATAGTACAGGAGTAGGAAAACTACAGCCCATGTGCCTACTGCATGTTTTTGTATAGGCTGTAAGGGGTATAATAATTTTTACAATTTTAAATAATTGAAAATAAATTTAAAAAATATTTTGTGACATGTGAAAATTATGTAAAATTCAAATATCAGTAAGCACACACACAAAAAAACAAATTTTTTGAACCACAACCTCACTCATTCACTTATATATAATCTATGGCTTTTTTTGTGTTACTATGGCAGAATTTAATAGTTGCAACAGAGACTTATGTATGCTCCACAAACCCTAAATTATTTATTACCTGGCCCTTTTAAGGAAAATGTGAGGATTTCTGACATAGTGTCCAAGATGTAACAAAAATGCACCAGACATACCAGGATAAAAGACCAAAGATCTAAGACTCAAGACATTTTTTTTTAAAAAGCACTCAATGAAAAAAAAGCCCATAAAATAATTAAAGTTACAAGATACAAATTTAAGATAAATATGACTATGGCAGATATATTCTAAGGTGACCCACAATGCGTCATGCCCATGTATTCTCTTCCTCTGAGTGTAGGCAGAACTGTGACTTGCCTCTGTTCAGTAGAATATGGCAAATATGATGATGATGATATGTCTCACTCCTATGTTTACATAACATTATATAAGAATTTATCATAACAGAATGGAGCAAGAATACTTTGTTACTGGCTTTAAAGAATTAAGTGTCCATGTTTTAAGAAAATTTGTAACAGGGTCAGGTAGCAAGGAATATAGGCAACATCTAGGAACTAAGAGCAGTTTCAATTGCCAGCCAGAGAGAAAACACAACCTCAGTCCTATAACCACAAGGGACTGAATTCTGCTAACAACCACACGAGTTTAGAAGTGGATGCGAAACTCCAGGAAGAAACACAGCTCTGCTGATGCTTTGATTGCTGGTTTGTGAGATTCTGAGCAGAGAACCCAGCTAAGCCATGCCTAGAACACCTGTCCAATGGAAATTGTGTGGCATTTTAATCTACTAAACATGTTAATTTGTTATGCAGCAATAAAAACTACTATAGTTATTATTATATCAAAAAAATAGATGACAAATTTTCAAATCACAGCAGAGAATGAGAAATATTATTTAAAAATAAAGTGAAAACACTGGAAGTATAAAATATAATAAGCGAAACTAAGAACTTAATAGATGTTTTAACACCACATTAGAAATAATTGGAGACAAAATCAATGAATTGGAAGACATAACAGTAAAAAACATCTAGAATGAAGCAGAGAGAGAAAAAAGTAGCGTAATAAGTGTAATATGTATAAAAGAGCATAAGAAGCATATAGAACCCTGTGAAAAGGTCTAGCATATATATAATTAGAGTACCAGATTAATAGAAGAAATAGAATGTATCAGAAGCAATATACAAAGAAGTAGTGGCCATGAATTTTTCAAACTTGAGGAAAACATCAAGATGAAAATTCAAGAATCACCCTGAGTTACCTACCAACAGTATAAATACATATTCACTGATACATAAAATGCATGTAGGCATATCAAATAAAACAACAGAAAAGGAAAGATAGAAAGAAAAAGTCTTAAAAGGAGTTTGAGTAAAAAGATATAGGTGAAGGGGAGGAAGGCAACAAATTACACTGCCACGTGTGTACCTATGCAACAATATTGTATGTTCTTCACATGTACCCCAAAACCTAAAATGCAATAAAAAAAAAGATACATTATTTTCAAGGACTAACAATAAGACTAGTAATTGATTGCTTAAAATAGGAAAATAGAAATTAATGAAAGACATCTTCAACATACTGAAAGAAAACAAATGCCAACCTAAAATTCTTTCATCAGGGAAAATATCCTTCCAAAAGGAAGGCAAAAACAGTAACAGTTTTAGAAATGCAAAAAAAGAATTTGTCACAAGCAAACCTGAATTAAAAGAAACATGAAAAGGAGTTAGGTAGAAGAGAAATTCATCCTAGATAGAAACAGAAATTTTAAAAAAAATGAATTTTAAAAAACTGAGAAAGATAAAAACATGGGCAAGTAAATCAATAATTTATATTGTTCACACTAACAACCATAATGTCTATGTATTTAAAATATTTATAAATTAAAATACATAAAAATAAAAACATTAAAACAAACATAAATTAAAATTTTATACAGTCTTTACATTTTCTTTGAACGGTGACCTCTAAAATAATCCTTAAGGTAATGTATATATAACAAACTGACAAAAGAAAAATGAAAAATAAAAACACTTAATCCAAAATAAAGCAAAAAGATGAGAAGGGAGGTATATAAAAAATAAGAAAAAAAGAAAACAAATCCTAACATAATACATTTAAACCCAAATATGTCAGTAATTTCATTAAATGTAATGAATATAAAAGAAATAATAATACAATTGGTAAACAGAGAGCTTCAGATTGAATAGGAAAAAAATTGTTTACAAGAGACATATTAACAACATACAGAAAGGTTAAAAGAAGAATGGAAGTTAGTTTTTTGAAATAAATTAATAAAATAGATAGACCACTAACTAAACTAATAAAGAAGAGAGAAGAATCAAATAGACACAATAAAAAAAATGAGAAAGGCAATATCCATCAGAGTATACTATAGACAACTATATGCAAATAAACTAGAAAATCTAGAAGAAATAGATAAATTCCTGGACACATGCACTATCCCAAGACTGAAAAAAGAAAAAGTTGAATCCCTGAATAAACCAATAACAAGTTCTGAAATTGAAGCAGTGATAAATAGTCTATCAACCAAAAAAAAGTCCAGGACCACACAATTTACAGCTGACGTCTAACAGTGGAACAAAGAGGAATTGGTACCATTTTTTTCTGAAACTATTCCAAACAATTGAAAAGGAGATAATTTCCTGAACTCATTTTATGAGGCCAATGTCATCCTGATACCAAAATCTGGCAGAAATACAACAAAAAAACAAAACTTCAGGCCAATATCCTTGATGAATATTGAGGCAAAAATCCTCAATAAAATTCTGGAAAACTGAATCCAGCAGCACATCAAAAAGCTTATTCACTATGATAAAGTTGGCTTCATCCCTGGGATGCAAGTCTGGTTCAACAAATGCAAATCAATAAATGTAATTCATCATATAAACAGGACAAAAATCACATGATTATCTCAATAGATGTAGAAAAGGACTTCAACAAAATTCAACATCCCTTCATGTTAAAAACTCTCAATAAGGCAGGTATTGATGGAACATACCTCAAAATAATTAGATACATTTGTGACAAACCCACAGCCAATATTATACTGAATGGGCAAAAGCTGGAAGCATTTCCCTTGAAAGCCAGCACAAGACAAGCATGCCCTCTCTCACCATTCCTATTCAACATAGTGTTAGAAGTTCTGTCCAGGGTGAAGTGAAGGACTTCTTCAAGGAGAACTGCAAACCACTGCTCAACGAAATCAGAGAGGACACAAACAAATGGAAAAATACTCCATGCTCATGGATAGGAAGAATCAGTATTGTGAAAATGGCCACATTGCCCAAAGTAATTTATAAATTCAGTGCTATTCCCATTAAATACATTATTCACAAAATTAGGAAAAAACTACTTTAAAATCCACATGAAACCAAAAAAGAGCCTGCATAGTCAAGAAAATCCTAAGCAAAAAGAACAAACCCAGAAGCGTCACACTACCTGACTTCAAATCAAACTACAAGGCTACAGTAACCAAAACAGCATGATATCAGTACAAAAACAGACACATGGACCAATGGAACAGAATAGAAATAAGACCACACATATACAACCATCTGATTTTTGACAAACCTGACAAAAACAAGCAATGGGGAAAAGATTCCCTGATTAATAAATGGTACATGTAGAACTAGCTATACATATGCAGAAAACTGAAACTGGACCCCTTTCTTATACCTTGTACAAAAATTAACTCAAGATAGCTTAAAGATTTAAATGTAAAACTCAAAATTATAAAAGCCCTAGAAGAAAAGCTAGTCAATATCATTCAGGACATGGGCATGGGCAATATTTCCATGATGAAAACATCAAAAGCAATGGCAACAAAAGCAAAAATTGACAAATGAGATTTAGGATCTAATTAAACTAAAGAGCTTCTTCACAGCAAAAGAAACTATCATCAGAGTAAACGACAACCTACAGCAGGGGGGATAATTTTTGCAGTGTATCCATATGACAAAGGTCTAATATCCAGAATCTACAAGGAACTTAAATTTACAAGAGAAAAACCAAACAACCCCATTAAAAACTGGGCAAAGGACAGGAGCAGACACTCCTCAAAAGAAAATATTTATGTGGTCAATAAACATATGAATGAAAGCTCAACATCATTGATCATTAGAGAAATGCAAATCAAAACCACAGTAAGATACCATCTCACATCAGTCAGAATGGCGATTATTAAAAAGTCAAGAAACAGGCTGGGTGTGGTGGCTTACAACTGTAATCTCAGCACTTTGGGAGGCTGAGGCAGGTGGATCACCTGAGATCAGGAGTTCGAGACCAGCCTGGCCAACATGGTGAAACCCTATCTTTACTAAAAATACAAAATATTTAGCCAGACATGGTGGTGGGTGCCTATAATCCCTGCTACTTGGGAGGCTGAGGCAGGAGAATCACTTGAAGCCAGGAGGCAGAGGTTGCAGTGAGCTGACACAGTTCCATTGAACTCCAGCCTGGGCAATAAGAACAAAACTCTGTTTCAAAAAAAAAAAAAAAGTCAGGAAACAACATATGCTAGCAAGGCTGTGAAAAAATAGGAACAATTTTACACTGCTGGTGGGAATGTAAATTAGTTAAAACATTGTGGAGGACAGTGTGGCAATTCCTCAAAGACCTAGAACCAGAAATATCATTTCACCCAGCAATCCCATTACTGGTTATATACCCCAAAGAATATAAATCATTCTATTATATAATCATTCATGCACACATATGTTTACTGCAGCACTATTCACAATAGCAAAGACACGAAATCAACCCAAATGTCCATCAATGATAGACCAAATAAAGAAAATGTGGTACACATACATCATGGAATACTATGCAGCCATAAAAAGAGATGAGATCATGTATTTTGCAAGCATATGGATGGAGCTGAAAGCCACTATCCTCAGCAAACTAACACAAGAAGAGAAAACCAAACACTGCATGTTCTCACTTAAAGCTGTACCTGAACAATGAGAACACATGGATACAGGGAGGGGAACAGCACACACTGGGGCGTGATGGGAGGTGGGGTGTGGGGGAAGGGAGAGCATCAGGAAGAATGGCTAATGCATGCTGGACTTAATACATAGGTGATGAGTTGATAGGTGCAGCAAATCACCATGGCACATGCTTACCTATATAATAGAGCTGCACATTCTTCACGTGTCCCCAAATTTAAATAAAATCAAATAAAATTTAAAAATACAAAAGAATGGAAAAATATATCATGTGAATACTAACCAAAAGAAGGCTGCTGTTTTACAATAATATAAGACAAAAAGATAAAAATGTATTTAGGCTTATTTTGTGGCCTGACATATAGTATTGCTTACAGAATATTCAACATATACTTGAAAAGAGAATGTATTCTCTCTTTCTTTAATGGAGTCTTTAATAAAAATTAGGTCTGGATGATTCATAGTGTTTGTTAAAGTTTTCTATATCCTTACAGACTTTTTCTTGTTCTACAAATTAGTGAAATAGAATCATTGAAATCTTTTTTTTTTTTTTTTTTTTTAGAAGGAAGGAACGAAAGAAAGAAAGGTAGATATATGTAATGAAAGAAAAAGAAAGGATAGAAGGAAGGAAGGAAGGAAGGTAGATATGTGTAATGGTCCAGATTGTTTTTAAATGTGGAAAATAGCTGTTAGCTGCAGGTTATACAACATGATTGTTTAGTGAAAAATAGGTGATACAAATTTTCCTTCAAGATATTAAGCAGTAGC
>PVKP010020254.1:0-41059 GCA_004027715.1 Plecturocebus donacophilus | reverse complement strand
GTCCTCCATCCGTCCTCCATCCGTCCTCCATCCGTCCTCCATCTGTCCTCCATCTGTCCTCCATCCGTCCTCCATCCGTCCTCCATCCGTCCTCCATCTGTCCTCCATCTGTCCTCCATCCGTCTGGCTGACCCCCTCAGCTCCCAGGTCCAGCCCACAGGCCCACAGTCCCGCCTGCAGAGGCCTCGCCGCCCTCTCACTGTCCCGGCCCGTGTCCTCTCCTCCCTCCAGATCGTCACTGCGGTCGTTCACCTGCTCATACCCCGGCTTCCTCACCTCTCTCTCGCCTTGAGGTTCTCACCTGAGGAAGCCACAGCCCTGGTCAAATGGAACTCCCCACCCGCTCTGAACCTGCGTCCCCCCGTGGCTAGAAAAAACTCCAGTCAGCCTCGCCACCCTTTCCACTGCTGATAAAATGAAGCACGGTCTGGACGATGGCCACAGACGTGTTCCGCTCCTCCAGTGTCTCCTCTCCTGCTTTCCCAGGGGGTGATTTCACACCTTCTCTTCTCTCCCCACACCTGCAACACCTCCTCCTGCGCCCCCCCCAGCAACCTTGCTTCCTACGTCACCGAGAACATCGCATCCCTCAGAAAAGAGCTGCTAGCGCCCTCCCCGCTGCGCCCACCTCCCTGAGCCCATGTCCGAGTGCTCAGCCTTCTCCCCGCCGGCCCTCCGTGGGATGGGATCCCAGCCCCTCTCGCCCACGCGGTGCTCCTGCAGCTGTTTTCTCCCTCCTGCTCTCCACGTTTTCCTTCTCAATTGGATGGGTCCCCTCAGCTTATAAGCATACTGAATTTCTCCCATCTTAAGAAAAAAAAAGCTCTCTTCACTTCTCCCCCCAGCATCCACTCCATTTCTCTTACTTCTTTTACAGTGAAGTTCCTTGGAAGAATTGAGGCTGAATGCAGTGGCTCACGCCTGCAATCCCAGCACTTTGGGAGGCCGAGTTGGCAGATCACGAGGTCAGGAGTTCAAGACCAGCCTGGCCAACATAGTGAAACCCCGTCACTACTAAAAATACAAAAACTAGCCAGGCGTGGTGGTGGGCACCTGTAATCCCAGCTACTGGGGAGGCTGAGGCAGGAGAATCGCTTGAACCCGGGAGGCAGAGGTTGCAATGAGCCGAGATCACACCACTGCACTCCAGCCTGGGCGACAGAGCAAGACTCCATCTCAAAAAAAAAAAATTGAGTATGCTCTTCTTCCACCGCCTCCAATTTCTCTCCTCTGGTCCTCACTTGAATTCACCACAACAGAGCCTTTGCCCCCACCATGCTATTAAAAAGCTCTTCAGGTTACTGGTAAACTCCACGGTCACCTGTCAGCCCTCTCCTTGACCCTTCAGTGACGTGAGATGCAGCTGACGCTCTCTCCTCCCTGAACCGTTCTTCTCTGGGCTTCCAGGATGCTGTCCACTCCCAGTTCTCCTCCTACCCTTCTGGACACCCTCTCTCAAGCACTTTTGTTGGTTTTGTTGTTTTTGGTTTTGAGCCAAGATCTTGCCTTGTAACCCAGCGTGGAGCACAGTGGCGCAATCCCAGCTCACTGCAGCCTTGACCCCCGGGCTCAAGTGATCCTCCCACTTCCACCTCCCAGGTAGCTGGGGCCACAGGTGCCCACCACCACACCTGGCTACATTTCAGATATTTAATAGAGAGGAGGTCTCCCTATGTTGCCCAGGATGGCCCCAAGCCATCCTCCCACCTCAGCCTCCCCAAGTGCTGGGATTACAGGCGTGAGCCACCGCGCCTGGCCTCGGGGGTTCTTCTGCCTGTCCTTGATCTCTAATTGTCAGCGTGCTCCAGAGCTCAATCTTCGGACATTCCCTTGCATAACTCAATGCTGAGGAAATCTCATCTTGTCTTACAGCTTTAAATACTGTGTATGTGACAGGTGGAGATGGATATGATGATGATTCTCTTTTTTTTTAAATTTTTTAAAGATGGGATTTCACCGTGATGGCCAGGCTGGTCTTGAACTCCTGACCTCAGGTGATCCACCCACCTTAGCCTCCCAAAGTGCTAGGATTACAGGCGTGAGCCACCGCGCCCGGCCTGATGATGATTCTCTAATTTTTAATTTTTGGAGACAGAGTCTCCCTCTGTCATCCAGGCTGGAGGGTAGTGGCATGATCTCAGCTCACTGCAAACTCCACCTCCTGGGTTCAAGCGATTCTCCTGCCTCAGCCTCCCAAGTAGCTGGGATTACAGGCACCTGCCATCATGCCAGGTTAATTTTTGTATTTTCGTACAGATGAGGTTTCACCATGTTGGCCAGGCTGGTCTCAAACTCCTGACCTCAAGTGATCCACCCACCTCAGCCTTCCAAAGTGCTGGGATTACAGGCATGAGCCACCGCTCCCAGCCTGATTCTCTAATTTTTATCTTCAGGGAGACCCTTTCCCCTGAGCTCCCACCCACCTTCCCACTGCCCCGAGATGATGGGCGTCTCCAGCCTCACGGAGCTCCCTCCGCTCAGCGGCCTGATGGCAGTCTTCCCCACTTCACATCAAGGCAACTTTATTCTAGTTGCTCAGACCACATTCCTCAACTTCCATTCTCTCACCCCACGCACACAGTTCACTGGGAAGTCTTGTTGGCAATACCTTCAAAATACATCACAAACCCGCCTCCTTTTCCTCTCCCCCACTGCTGCCACCAGCATTCCTCACCTGTATTACGACAGTAGTGTCCTCACAGGTCCCACGGCTCTGTCCTCCCCCGCCTGCAACCTACTCGCCGAAGTTTTCAGAATGATCTGATTAAATTCTGTCACTCCACTCCTTAAAAGCCTTCTCTTCTTCTTCTTCTTTCTTTTTATTTAGACAGAGTTTCACTCTCGTTGCCCAGGCTGGAGTGCAATGGTGGGATCTCAGCTCACCGCAGCCTCCTACTCCCGGGTTCAAGCAATTCTCCTGCCTCAACCTCCCAAGCAGCTGGGATTACAGGCGTGTGCCACCACACCCGGCTAATGTTTTGTATTTTTAATAGAGAAAAGGTTTCACCATATTGGTCAGGCAGTCTCGAACTCCTGACCTCGTGATCTGCCTGGCTCGGTCTCCCAAAGTGCTGGGATTACAGGCATGAGCCCCTGTGCCTAGCCAAAAGCCTTCTCTAAATGCGTTTCCAGTTAGAGAAACGCCATGGACCTTAGCGTGGGCCGGCAGCCCCTCCCTGAGTTCGCCTCTCTTCTCTCTGCTCTTTTCCCTGCTGGCCCCACTCCCTCTGCGGCAGCGACACTGACCCTCTTGAGCACACACCAGGCTTTACAGCTGGTACTTTCCACTGCCCGAGACAGGCCGCTCTAGAAAGGCTCGCCCCTCTCCAGCATTTCTCATCCACCCTGCCTGCACTACTGACATCAAACATACTATATGCAGTTGGGCGCGGTGGCTCACGCCTGTAATCGCAGCTCTTTGGAAAGCCAAGGCATACAGATCACTTGAGGTCAGGAGTTCGAGACCAGCCTGGCCAACATGGTGAACTCCTATCTCTACTAAAAATACAAAAATTAGCCGGGCGTGGTGGCGGATGCCTGTAATCCCAGTTATTTGAAAGGCTGAGGCAGGAGAATCACTTGAACCCGGGAGGTGGAGGTTACAGTGAGCCACTCCAGCCTGGGCAACAGAGCAAGACTTTGCCTCAAAAAAACAAAAAACAAAAACTATATGCTCTACTTACTAACCTTGTCAATTGTCTGTCTCCCTCTAAAACGCCACTGGGAGTGGGGATTCTTTCTGCTTGGGTCACTGCCATGTCCCGATGTCAACAGGAGCTCATAACAGCCACGTGGCAAGTGCTCACAAATGTGTGCTGTTTCACTGACGGAAGGTCTAGGCCGAAGCAAATGGGATGATCCCATAGCCGATCTTAGCAGTCACCTCTGAGGATGGTTTTCGGAGCCCTCACCCTCACGTACTGCAGAGACATGACTGCAGTCCGGCCCCTCTCTGACTTCCCTTCCTTCAAGCCACAGGAGAAACAGCAAAGCAGTGAAGAGCATGCCGAGGTGGTCAGCAGAGCCAGGCTGACCTCAGCCTCTGACACGGGATATTCATGCTGGGAAAAACATTTCATCTCTAAGCCTCAGTTTCCTTTTTTTTTTTTGAGCCTGAGTCTCACTCTGTTGGGATTACAGATCTGGGATTACAGGTATTACCCACTGCACCTGGCCTAAACCTCAGTTACTTAACCAGTAAAATGAGAATAATGTTACCTACTTCATAGGACTCCTGGAGGCTTAAACAAAACAGTGTGTATAGGGTACTCAGTACAGTGTCTGCTGCAGAGCAGGCACTTGGAGAATGGAAATTATTTGTATTAGTAATAAGAAAAGTTATCGGAAGATGGGTGTGGTGGCTCCCACCTGTAATCCCAGCCACTCCTAAGGCTGAGGTTGGAGGATTACTTCAGCCCAGGAGTTTCAGACCAGCCTGGGCCACATAACTATACCCCATCTCTAAAAATAGGTTAAAAATTAGCTGTGTATGGTGACACGTGCCTGTAGTCCCAGCTACCTGGGAGGCTGAGGCAGGAAAATGGCTTGAGTTCAGGAGTGTGAGGCTGCAGTGAGCTATAATCACAGCACCGCACTC
The DNA here is from genome assembly GCA_004027715.1 of Plecturocebus donacophilus. NCBI lineage: Eukaryota > Metazoa > Chordata > Mammalia > Primates > Pitheciidae > Plecturocebus > Plecturocebus donacophilus. The sequence continues at coordinate 36,462 of PVKP010020254.1, read as the reverse complement.
CAGGCTGGATAACAGAGTGAGACCCCATTTCTTTTAGAAAGAAAAAAAAAGATAGCAGTTGTAGGTTCTTGGGTCTTGGGTTGGGAAGGAGTTCACTGATGATTTATTTTTTTCTTTATTTTGCCCTTCTCCTGAATTTTTTTTTTTTTTTTTTTTTTTTTTTTTTTTTTTTTTTTTTTTTTTTTTTTTTTTTTTTTTTTTTTTTTTTTTTTTTTTTTTTTTTTTTTTTTTTTTTTTTTTTTTTTTTTTTTTTTTTTTTTTGTATTTTTAGAAGAGATGCGGTTTCACCATGTTGGCCAGGCTGGTCTTGAACTCCTGGTCTCAAGTGATCTGCTTACCTCAGCCTCCCAAAGTGCTGGGACTACAGGCGTGAGCCACCACACCCGGCCTTCACTGATGATTTAAAAGAAGCTTGTTTATGATTGCAAGGACCCAAACTGGTGGCTCACTGTCTCCAAAGAAGCTAACACGGAAGAAATGTGCTTTAGCTACAACACGGAGGGTCCAAGTCAACCTACGAAGTCTTGTCTGATGATAAGGGGGCAGCCACGGAGCAGGCTTATCCAAAGAAGCTATGACGTCCCATCAGGACGGATCCTTAAAGACCGGCAGATCCTAGGCTGGGCGCGGTGGCTCACGCCTGTAATCCCAGCACTTTGGGAGGCCGAGGCGGGTGGATCACCTGAGATCAGGAGTTCCAGACCAGCCTGGCCAATATGATGAAATCCTGTCTCTACTAAAAATACTTAGCCAGGCACGGTGGTGCACACCTGCAGTCCCAGCTACTCGGGAGGCTGAGGTGGGAGAATCGCTTGAAACCGGGAGGTGGAGGTTGCAGTGAGCCAAGATCACATCACTGCACTCCAGCCTGGGTGACGGAGCGAGACTGCCTCTCAGAAAAAAAAAAAGAAAGAAAGATTGGCACATCCTGGTGTATTTAGTCATAGACTCCTTGAAGCTTTCTGGGTGAGAAGTCTGTGATGGAAATACCCACAAAAATGGCGCTTCTACATGGATGCCTCAAACTCCAGGGGTCAGTGGGGCAACTGATCAGACTTCTGTGAACTAACAGGTCTACAGTGCAATTGCAAAATATTGCAAGCCCCCATACTCCACTTGTTAATACTCCCCTCTGCCCTTTCGATACATATGTTTAAAGTTGTCCACTTCTCAGCTTGCATCCATCCGCCTCCTCAGTGCTTACTGATGGGATTCAAGCCTTTAGCCTTGAAAACTGCAGGCTCTGCTCTTCTAACGCCCGGTGAAAGCAATCTTATCAAGATGAGGAGAACAGGGTGCTCTCTTTTCCTGAAGCTGGAACAAATAGGTGCGTGTCTGCATCAGGAACCACCTGTGTCAGCTTGCGTTCTGCTGCTGTGATGGAATACCACAGACTGGCTGATTTACTAAAGAAGAAAAGAGGCCGGGTGCCCTGGCTCGGATCTGCAATCCCAGCACTTTGGGAGGGCAAGGTGGGAGGATCGCTGGAGCTCAGGAGTTTGAGACCAACCTGGGCAACATGATGAAACCTCGGCTCTACAAAAAAAAAAAAAAACAAAAATTAGCCGGGCGTGGATATTAGCATCAGCTGGCTCAGCCCTGGCTGGATATTAGAATAACTGGTAGTGATGAGTTAATCAGTCATTAGTGAGTAAAGTCACCTAGAAAGTTTGCTCTGGGCTCAGCATGGATAGAATTCATGAGAATTTAGAGTTTAATGAGAATTTCTTGGGATGGGGCCCAGGCACCAGTGTTTTATTAAAGACGCCCAGGTGACTCTAATGGACCGCTAAGGCTGAGAACCACTGGTACAGCCCAGCTAACATGTATCCAAGTTATCGCAGCAGAGTTTTACTGCTTCACTTCTCAGGAAAACCCTGACAGGTGAAAGAAGGCTTGATTTAGCAAGAAGGAGGCTATTCAGATCAATCCAAATTCTTATGTCATTTATAACTACAATTCCTCTTAATATATTATTTCTGCAATCCCCAAATCCTTCTGTTTTTGTTGTTAAATTTTTATTTAATAGGATACTATTTTTAGAAAAGAAAACCTCCTAATTTTAACACTCCAACTTTTTCTTTGCAAAGAGACATTTGCCTGGTGGTTAAATTTTTTTAAGGGAATTGACACTCTCCTCATTAGCAAAAAACAAAAAGACTTAAATTTATTTAGATCTCTCAAACTTTTCAAGATGATGCTTTTTTTATTGCAGCACTGTCCCAAGAGTAGACATGTCTTGGACATGGGAGGCCTTTGGTGTCTCTGTGTTTTTTCTTTTTTTTTTTTTTTTAGACGAAGTCTTGCTCAGTCGCCAGGCTGGAGTGCAGTGGCCTGATCTTGGCTCACTGTAATCTCTGCCTCCTGGGTTCAAGCGATTCTCCTGCCTCAGCCTCCTGAGTAGCTGGGACTACAGGTGCCCGCCACCACGCCTGGCTAGTTTTTGTATTATTAGTAGAGAAGGGGTTTTTACCATGTTGACCATGCTGGTCTCGATCTCCTGACCTCATGATCCACCCACCTCAGCTCCCAAAATGCTGGGATTACAGGCGTGAGCCACCACTCCCAGCCAGGTGTCTCTATGTTTTCTATATAGAGCAGTGCTGTTTGATACCATAGCCACTAGCCATATGTGATTCTGGAGTCTCACTCTGTCCCCCAGGCTGAAGTACCGTTGTGTCATCTCGGCTCACTGCAACCCCCACCTACCAGGCTCAAGTGCTTCTGCCATCTCAGCCTCCTGAGTACCTGTGACCACAGACTCAGGCCACCACACCGGGCTGTTTGTGTATTTTTGGTAGAGATGGAGTTTCACCACATTGCCCGGGCTGGTCTTGAACTCCTGAACTCAAGTAATCCTCCTGTCTCAGCCTCCCAAAGTGGTGGGGTTATAGGCATGAGCCACCGGGCCCAGCCAATATGTGATTCTTTAAAATTAAATATCTGGGGGTCAATTACGCTTGACCCCCAAACATTTAATTTTAAATTGGATGTAATCCCAACACTTTGGGGGCCAAGGCAGGAGGATCACTTGAGTTCGGGAGTTCAAGACTAGCCTGGGCAATATGACAAAGCCCTATCTCTAGTAAAAATACAAAAATGAGCCAGGCATGTTGGCGCATACCTGTAGTCCCAGCTACTCAGGAGGCTGAGGCAGCAGAATTGTTTGAACCCGGAAGACAGAGGTTGCAGTGAGCTGAGATCCATCACTCCACTACACTCCAGCCTGGGTGACAGAACAGGACTCCATCTAAAAAAAAAAAAAATTAAATGGCTGGGGTGGTGGCTCACACCTGTAATCCCAGCACTTTGGGGGGCCTAGGCAGGAGGATTGCTTGAGCTCAGGAGTTCAAGACCAGCCTGGGCAACACAGCGAGACCCTATCTCCACAAAAAATTTTAAAAAAACAATGAGGTGTGTGCGGTGGTCCACACCTGGGGTCCCAGCTACTTACAAAGCTCAGGTGACAGGAGCACTTGGGCCCGGAGACTGAGGCTGCGGTGAGCTGTGATCATGCTACTGCACTCCAGCCTGGGCGACACAGCAGGCCCTGTGTCTAAATAAGTAAATAAAGTTTAAATGAAATAAAATGAAAAATTCAGTTCTTCAGCATGACTGGCCACATTTCAGGTGCTCACTAGTCACATAGGCCTGTGACCACCATATTAGACGACGCAGCTACAGAATATTCCCATCACTGCAGAGAGTTTTGTTAGCACTGAATTCAAGAGTGACTTTTACTTTATGCAGCTCTATATGGTTTCACTCCTGGACTCTGATGGAAAAGGGAGGCCTTCACCATGCCAGTCTGCAGACGACCCTATGCCAAGGGGGCAAGGAATGGCCAACATGGCAAAACCCTGTCTCTACCAAAAAAACAAAAATTAGCAGGGCGTGTCGTGCACACCTGTAGTCCCAGCTACTCGGGAAGCTGACGTGGGAGAACTGCTTGAACCCGGGAGGTGGGGATTTCCATTCCACTTATGCTGGGCGTTGGTGGTTTGGGGAAGTGGGGGGTGACTTCTCTGGTTACTCCCTGTGAGAAGAATGAACCTCTCAGGGCCTGAGGAGTAAACTGCTGATGGACGTGAAAGTCCTGTCTTTCTGAACAGTTAGGCCCTCCCGCCACCAAGTGCTTTAATATTATCATTTTATGTAGAAATCGGATGCAAAGCTTCCCACCCTGTGAAACTACAGATTGCAGCGTGATCAGCTTAACTGCTAAGACTGGCCGGCAAAAGAAACCCTCACCACGGACAGCAAGGAACCAAGCACATCAGCAGACCCTCCACCCATTCCTCCCATCGCGGAGAAAGAATCCAGTGCGGTGCGGGGGACGGATGTGTAGCAGCTGCTCTGCGCTGGGTGTTGACACTTCAGAGGTATCGCCTGAATTCTATTTGGCAGGAGAGCTGAATACAGAGCAGCCCACGGCTCACCCCAGCGATTGTCAGTGCTGGAAAAATCACCACCATTGGTGTATTCCTGGCCACTCTGCTGGACGGACAGGCAAGGGTCCCAAGCAGCGAAGGTGAAGGCCATTCTGCCCTGCTCTGCTTCCTCAGGTGGGCAGCACACCTCTGGTCCTGCCTGGCTGCTCTGCTCACAAGGGGCTCAGAAATGCTGGCTCCCAGGCCGCCGGGCTCTTCCTGGGATGAGGCCTGCTGTCTACACAAGCACAGCAGTGGGTTCTGTGCAAAAAGTGACATGAGAGAAGATAAAAGTCTGCGCTACCTCCCAGTCCAGACATGGAGAGTTTCTGCCGTCTCTCAGGAAATCCAACTCTGTGTGCATATGTGTGTGCATGTGTGTGCGTGTGTGTGCGTGTGTGTTCACATGCATGATTGACACATAGCTGCATCAGCAGCTCACTGATCCTACATCTTTTCTGTTGGGTTCAAAATGAGAATACACCCACATTTCTCTACTGTCAAAAGTTTTAGAACCGTGCAAGTGTGTTTTAAGCATTCAGAGAAGAGGCGCTAGGTCCTGGGAGAACCGCTGAGTGGCAGGGATCCGCAGAGAGCACTGCAAAAGGAGACTGAGGTGGCTGACGGCAACGGCAGAGGTGGAGACACCCTCACGAGGGAACTGCCCTGTGTATGTGCCTTTGGGGATTCAAAGGTGCGAGGCCAGCTTTGACTGTGGAGGAAACTGACCGTGGATCACGCCTCCGCTGAAGCATTAATTAGCAGAGCTCGGGAGAAAAGCTGATATCCTCACCCTGATAGGGGCTGTCAGCTTGTCAAAAGGAAAGCTCTGTTAGCCCAGAAGCCCAAACCTCTACCCATGGCTCTAAGTGTGTAACATGTGGAATGTCAAGGGCTCAGCCAATTCAGATGATAACGACGGCCCTAGATATCTGATGGGAGGGCAATTAGGCCAGAAAATAATGACAGGCATCTGGCTGGCAAGGAATAAGCAATACTATCTCTATTTGAAATCACACAATCTTACATATAGAAAATCCTAAGGAATCTACTCAATTATTATTGGAATTAATAAATAGGTTCAGTTGCAGGGTACATGCTTAATATACAAGAATCAATTGTTTTTCTATATACTAGCAATGAACAGTACAAATGTAAAATTAAGAAAACAGTTCTATTTATAATTGCATTGAAAAGAATAAAACACTCAGGAATAAATGTAACAAAATAAATATAAAATTTACACTCTGAAAACTACAGCATATTGTTGGAAGAAATCAAAAATGAACTAAATAAATAGACATCTCACATTATGAATAGGAAGAATCGATACTGTTAATATGATGATACTCCCCACATTCATCCACAGATTCAATACAATTCCTATCAAAATCTCAGCTGAGATTATAAAAAAAAAAAAAAAAAAAACTCAGCTGACTTTTTTGACAAGCTGACCTTAGAATTCATACGGAAATGCAAGGGGCCCAGAATAGCCAAAACAATCTTGAAAAAGAAGAACAAAGTTGGAGGACTCACGCTTCTCCATTTCAAAACAGTACAGAGTGCAGAAATCAAGGCAGTATGGAAGTGGCATAAGGACAGACATACAGACAAATGGAATTAAGCAGAGAGTTCAGAAATAAATCCTCACTTTTATGGTCAATTGGTTTCTGACAAGAGTGCCAAGACAATTCGACGCGGAAAGAATAATCCTTTCAACAAGTTGTACAAGGACAACTGGATGTCCTCTTCCTTACACAATACACAAAAAACTCCAAATGGATCATAGACCTAAATGTAAAAGCGAAACCTACAAAACTCATAGGAGAAAACACAAGAGAAAAGCTTCATGCCTTTAGGTTAGGCAAAGCCTGCTTAGCGATGACACCAGAAGGACCAGTGACAAAGAAAACAGTAGATAAATCACAGTTCATCCAAGTTAGAAACTTCTCTGCTTCAAAAGATCCTATCAAGGAAGTGAAAGGGGCTGGGCACAGTGGCTCGTGCCTGTAATCCCAGCTCTTCCAGACGTCGAGGCAGGAGAATTGCTTGAGATCCGGAGGTCGAGGCTGCAGTGGGCCACGACGACGCCACTGCACTCCAGCCTGGGCAACAGAACAAGACCCCAACTCAAAAAATCAAATCAAATCAAAATAAAAGACTGAGTGCGGTGGCTCATGCCTGTAATGGCAACACTTTGGGAGGCCAAAGTGGGTGGATTGCTGGAACCCAGGAGTTCAAGACCAGCCTGGGCAACATGATGAAACCCCATCTCTTCCAAAAGAAAAATCACAAAAAGTAGCAGAACATGATGTCATGCACCTACGGTCCCAGCTACTCTGGAGGCTGAGTCGAGGGGATGACTTGAGCTCTGGAGGTCAAAGCTGCGGTGAGCTCTGATCGTGCCGCTGCACTCCAGCCTGGGCAACACAGAGAAACCCTGTCTCAAAAAGAAATAACAATACATTAAAATGAATAAAGAAAGAAAGTGAAAAGGCCAGCCCACACACTGGGAGAAAATATTGGCACATCATATAGTTGATAAAGGACTTGTATCCAAAACATAACTATTACAACTCAAAAAGAAAATTAACACTACTTCCTGTTCACCAGATCTAATAGAAAAAAAAAAGACAAATAACAGAATCTCAGTCAAATATCTGAATAGACATTTCTCCAAAGAAATATAAAAGTGGCCAATTAGCACATGAAAAGATGGCCAGTGGGCACAGTGGTGCACCTGCCGTCCAGCTACTCAGGAAGCTGAGTGCGGAGGACCGCTTGAGCCTGGGAATTTGAGATCAGCATGGGCAGCATGACAAGACTCCATCTTAAAAAAAAATAGTGAAAAATGCCCATTAGCTCTTAGGAAAATGCACATTAAAACCACAGTGAGATATCAGTTCACGTGCACTCAAAAAGTATAATCAAAAAGACAAATAGCCTGGGCACGGTGGCTCATGCCTGTAATCCCAGCACTTTGGGAGGCTGAGGCGGGCGGTTCACCTGAGGTCAGGAGTCTAAGACCAGCCTGGCCAACATAGTGAAACCCCATCTCTATTAAAAATACAAAAATTAGCCAGGTGTGGTGGTGCACGCCTGTAATCCCAGCTATTCCAGAGGCTGAGGCAGGAGAATCTCCTGAACCCAGGATGCAGAGGTTGCAGTGAGCTGAGATCATGTCATGGCACTTCAGCCTGGACAGCAGAGCAAGCCTCCATCTCAAAAAAAAAAAAAAAAAAAGGTTTCTTGTTTTTCTTACATTTATCTGCCTCAGGAATGGTTCCCAAGGGCACTTCATCATTGTTTAAAAACATCACCATTCACTGTAAGCAAGTGCTGAGGGGAAAGTTAGCCTTCACCAGGAAGGCTTTAGAGCTTTCACGGTGAATTCTGTACTGTTAGTGAAAAAGAGGCTCGCCTCACACCCGTGTTCATAGCAGCCTGACTCACAACAGCCAAAAGGTAGAAGTGATGCAAGTGTCCCTTAGCGGATGAAAAGGTCAACAGAAAGTGGAAACACTGATAATGGAATGTCACTCAACCGTAAAAGGAAGGAAATCCCAACACACGCCACATCACAGACAAAACTGCAGGACATTATGCTAAATGAAGTAAGCCAGTTACTAAAGGACGAACACCGTGTGAGTCTAGTTATGTGAGGGATCTAAAATTGTCAAAGTCAAACACAGAAAGTGGAATGGTGGTTGCCAGGGTTTGGAAGAGGGAACATGGGGAGTTATGGTTTAATGGGAAGGTTTCTAGAGCAGTGTGAATATACTCAATACTGCTGAACTGAACACTTAAAAATGGTTACGATTGGCCAGGCATGGTGGCTCAGGCCTGTAATCCCAGCACTTTGGGAGGCTGAGGCAGGTGGATCACCTGAGGTCAGGAGTTCGAGACCTGCCTGGCCAACATGGGGAAACCCCATGTCTACTGAAAAACAAAAATTAGCTAGGCAGGATGGCATGCACCTGTAGTCCCAGCTACTCAGGAGGCTGAGGCAGGAGAATCGCTTGAACCCAGGAGTCAGAGGTTGCAGTGAGCCATGATTCCTGTACCTCAGCCTGTGGAGTAGCTGGGATTGCAGACATGCACCACCCTACCCAGCTAATTTTTGTATTTTCAGTAGAAACAGGGTTTTGCCATGCTGGCCAGGCTGGTCTTCAATTCCTGGCCTCAAGGGATCCACCCACCTTGGGCTTCCAAAGTGCTGGGATTACAGGTGTGAGCCACTGTGCCCAGCCAAGACGGTGACTTTTGTTATGTGTACTTTACCAAATTAAAAATAAAAATAAATAAGTAAATAAAAGAAAGGAAATTCACTTGAAAAATGTTCTGTCAACCTGAGGCCACCAGAGTGACCATTAAAACATTGCCAAAGATTACTGAACCAGCTCATGATCCCTTTAAGCTCATCCTAGCTGTCGCTAAGGCCTGGGATTTTTTTTTTCTTTTTTTTTTCTTTTTGAGACAGAGTCTCACTTTGTCATCCAGGCTTGAGTGCAGTGGATGATCTCAGCTCACTGCAACCTCTGCCTCCTGGGTTCAAGTGATTCTCCTGCCTCAGCCTCCGGAGTAGCTGGGATTACAGGCATGTGCCGCCACATGGGCTAATTGTTGTATTTTTAGCAGAGAAGGGGTTTCACCATGTTGACCAGGCTGGTCTCAAACTCCTGACCTCAGGGGACCTGCCTACCTCAGCCTCCCAAAGTGCTGGGATTACAGGCGTGAGCCACCACACCCGACCAGGCCTGGGATTTAAACAGTGTCAACATTGTGTTGGTGGCATCATAATTCCCAGAAATGAACAAGAACCCAAGATGACTCACAGGAGAACTGGCCAAATGTGGTTCCACAATGGATCTCACCAGGAGGGTGACAGAATCAAATACAAACTGCAGGAACGGAAGATCTAACATTCAGTTTAGATAGCAGAATACGTAGAACCAGGCAGTATTTTCAAATCAAGTATGTATCTGAGACAGGTGTCAGCCTGTTGCTCCGGCTGGAGTGCAGAGGCACAATCTCAGCTCCCTGCAGCCTCACCTCCCCGGCTCAGGTGGTCCTCCCACCTCAGCCTCCCAAGTAGCTGGGACTACAGGTGCACGCCACCGCACCCGGCTAATTTTTTGTATTCTTTGTAGAGACTGTGTTTCACCATGTTGCCCAGGCTACTCTTACACTCCTGAGCTGAAGTGATCCACCCACCTTACCCCCGCTCCGGAGTGCTAGGATTACAGGCATGAGCCACCATGTCCAGCCACACCAGGCAATATTTATAATTGAAAATGACTCAAACATTTCATGGAAAGATGTGAAATCAGAGGGCTGTATGGGAAAGATTATGAAAGTTGGAAAGGTTTTAAAAAATCCCTGAGTAAACGAAGGATACCATGCTCATGAACTAGCAAATTTAATACCATAAAGATGTCAATTCTCCTCAATTTATCGATAGGTTTTTAAAAAATTATTATTTTTTATACAGACAGGGTCTTACTATGTTGACCAGGCTGGTCTTGAACTCCTGGGCTCAAGCAATCCTCCGACCTCAGCTTCTCAATGTGCTGGGATTATAGGCATAAGCCACCACACCTGGCCAGGAAAGGATTTCTTAAGGTATGAATAGTACAACTATTAAAAAAAGATTAATAGATGTGACCATATTAAAATTAATAATATCTATTCACCAAAGACATCTTAAAGAAGGTGAAAAAACATGTTACTAATTGGGAGAAGATATTTTTTGCAACAAATAGCACTATGGATTAGAATTAAGAATATATGGGCTGGGCGCGGTGGCTCCTAGAACTCTGGGAGGCCGAGGTGGGTGGATCATCTGAGGTCAGGAGTTCAAGACCAGCCTGACCAATATGGTAAAACCCCGTATCTACTAAATACAAAAAATTAGCTGGGTGTGGTGGCGTGCACCTGTAATCCCAGCTACTTCGGAGGCTGAGGCAGGAGAATTGCTTGAACCCAGGAGGCGGAGGGTGCAGTGAGCCGAGATCACACCACTGTACTCCAGCCTGGGTGAAAAGAGCAAAAACCCTGTCTCAAAAAAACAAAAAAAGAACTCCAAAAAAATTAATAAACAGCAACAACAATAAAAAATACAAATAACCCAGTTTTTTTGTTTTTTTTTTGAGACGGGGTTTCACTATGTTGGCCAGGCTGGTTGCGAAAAATAACCCAGTTTTTAAAAATAACCCAGTTTTTTAAAAAATAGGCAAAAGACATGAGTAGGCATTTCAGAGGAGAGAAAACACATATGGGCCGGGCGCGGTGGCTCACGCCTGTAATCCCAGCACTTTGGGAGGCCGAGGTGGGCGAATCACCTGAGCTCGGGGTTCAAGATTAGCTTGACCAACATGGAAAAACCCCATCTCTACTAAAAATACAAAATTAGCCAGCCGTGGTGGCGAATGCCTGTCATCCCAGCTACTCGGGAGGCTGAGGCAGGAGAATCGCTTGAACCCGGGAGGCAGAGGTTGCAGTGAGCCGAGATAAACATTCAGAGAAATATTCAGTCTCATTAGCAATCAGGGAAATGCATCCAAAGGACTAAAATTATGCCTGACAATGCTAAGTGCTAGAGAGGATGTGGGTACACAGGCTCCGTTATCCATCACTAGAGGGGCCACGGAGAACCATTTTGGGAAACACTTATTTTATTTTATTTTTGAGACAGCCTCACGCTGTGGCCCAGGCTGGAGTGCAATGGTGTGATCTTGGCTCACTGCAACCTCCGCCTCCAGGGTTCCAGAGATTCTCCTGCCTCAGCTTCCCAAGTAGCTGGGATGACAGGCGTGTGCCACCACGCCCAGGTAATTTTTCTTGTATATTTAGTAAGAGACGGGGTTTCACCATGTTGGCCAGGATGGTCTCGATCTCTTGACCTCACGATCTGCCCGCCTCGGCTTCCCAAAGTGCTGGGATTACAGGTGTGAGCCACCGAGCATGGCCATCACTTTGGGAAACACTTTAAGATAATCTTGCAAAGTTAAGCAGTTGGGGCTTTTTGTTTTTTTAGACAGAGTCTTGTGATGTTGCCCAGGTTGGAGCGCAGCGGCACCATCTCAGCTCACTGCCACCTCCACCTCCCGGGTTCAAGCGATTCTCCTGCCTCAGCCTTCCAAGTAGTTGGGATTACAGGCGCCCGACACCACACCCGGCTACTTTTTGTATTTTTAGTAGAGACGGGGTTTCATCTTGCTGGCCAGGCTGGTCTCAAACTCCTGACCTCAAGTGATCTGCCCGCCTCGGCCCTTCAAAGTGCTGGGATTACAGGTGTGAGCCACTGCGCCTGGCCAGCTAAGCAGTTCCATATCCTGCAATCTGACATTCCACTTTTAGGTATATACCCAAGGGAACGCTCGCATGTGTACACCCAAAACATATTTATAATAAAATATAATTTTAATTGTACTAATTAATATGATGTTTTACTATAAAGACATATTTATAATAGCAAAACCATGGAAACAACCCAAAAAAGCTCATCAGCAGGGGAATGGATAAAGGACTTATGCTGTAGTCACAGAATGGAACAGTATATACCGACCTCATGCAGTCATATTTTCCAGTTATTTACTGCTGTGTAACAAACCACCTCAAAATTTAGCTAGCTTAAAATGTAATTGTTTAAAACAGTCATTTTATTATATTTTCTAATTTGTGGGTCAGAAATTCAGGCAGGGCTCAACTGGGCAATTAGTGACCATCTTGAATCTTCTGCAAATATAGGTCAATCTCCAATTTTGAGTAAAAAAAAAAAAAATAAGCACTAAAAGATTATCCCCACAGGGCCAGGCATAGTGGCTGGCACCTGTAATCCCAGCACTTTGGGAGGCTGAGGCCAGCGGATCACCTGAGGTCAGGAGTTCAAGACCAGCCTGTCCAACATGGCAAACCCAGTCTCTACTAAAAATACAAAAACCAGCTGGGTGTCGTGGCGTGCGCCTCTAGCCTCAGCTACTCAGGAGGCTGAGGCATGAGAATTACTTGAACCCAGGAGGCAGAGGTGGCAGTGAGCCCAGATTGTACCACTGCACTCAAACCTGGGTGACCGAGCAAGACTCAGTCTCAAAATGATAATATTATTAACATAATAATAAAGAGTGTTCACACAAGATGCCCTTTTTATAAAATTAGAAACAACCAGAACAAAAAAAAGTACCTTCTAGGAACATGTGCACATGTGACAAAACGATGTAACAAGGGAAGCAAGCGAATGATGAGCATGACTTGGAACAGCCGCTTCTCCTAAGACGGGAGGGAGTGGGGGGGACGACGGAAGGACTGCTAGGCAGTAGTAAGCAAATAGGGACCCGGTTTTTGTGTTGAGTGATGTATTCATAGATGTTAAATCATAAATGAACTAATGAATGAATGTAAAGTTTTGCATGGGTCAGTGACTAAAGTATTGTGTCATGAACAAGGATTATGATTAAGCCATTTCTGTGCCTTTGAAGTACATCTTTTTTTTTCTTTTTGGAGACAGAGTTTTGCTCTTGTCACCCAGGGTGGAGTGCAGTGGTGTGATCTCGGCTCACTACAACCTCTGCCTTCTGGATTCAAGCGATTCTCCTGCCTCGGCCTCCCAAGTATCTGGAATTACAAGCATGTGCCACCACACCCAGCTAATTTCTTTTATTTTCCTTTTTTTTTTTTTTTTTTGATATTTTCACTAGAGACAGGGTTTTGACATGTTGGCCAGGTTGGTCTTGGACTCCTGACCTCAGGTGATCCGCAGGGATTGCAGGCGTGAGCCACTGTGCCGGACCTAAAGTGCATCGTTTTTATTTTATTTTTATTTATTTATTTTATATAGAGATGGGGTTTCACCACATTGGTCAGGCTGGTCTCGAACTCCCCACTTCAGGTGATCCGCCCGCCTCGGCCTCCCAAAGTGCTGGGATTGCAGGTGTGAGCCACCATGCCAGACCTGCATCTTTTTTAGAAGGAAAAACAGAAAGGCCCAGGGAAGTAAAGTGACTCATCTCCCGTCACACAACCAGCTGGGGACAGAGCTGAGACTAGAAGCCAGGTTTCCTGACTCTCGCTGTCCACTGTGACTTCCTCTGAGCCACAGACCTAGCAGAGAACCTGGCTGAAAGCAGGATGACTCCAGGTTACGGGATCTGGCTTTCTGTCGCTGTCTTTTTGCACTGTGTGCTATTCACAGAGCCATAACCGAGGGAAGGACATGGGGTTTGCCTCTGGTGCAGAAATGTGGCCACTGCAAACTTTTAAATCTTAAAAGATTGAGCAAAATTCAAAATATTCTCCCCACTTAGCAAAGCCTTCCCCAACCTCTCAAACCCAGCTGGGCCTTGGTCAGACTGCTGGAGATAGACAGAAGCCAACACACAAGGTCAAGGGCAGACGGCTGCAGGCCAAGGTCCTTTAGACTCTCCTCTTCTCCTCCTCTCTCCCATGCTCATAACCTTAGCTGGAGAACAGGCTCTGCGTTCCAGAGTTTCGTTAAAGGACAGAATCCCAACGCAAAGGGCGTAAGGTTTTCACTCCCAGCTACGCCAAGAATGTTACCTGAGTGGACTGAATATCTTGTAAGGAGAACAGCTAAATCATAGTTTATACACTGATAGACTATTATATAATATTTGAAAATACGGTATTTGTTGCTGTTGTTTTTAGATGGAGTCTCCCTCTGTCGTCCAGGTTGGAGTGCAATGGCGCGATCTCAGCTCACCGCAACCTCCACCTCCAGGGTTCAAGCAATTCTCCTGCCTCGTCCTCCCAAGCAGCTGGGACTACAGGCGCCTGGCTAATTTTTTGTATTTTTAGTAGAGAAGGCGTTTCACCTTGCTAGCCAGGGTGATCTCAAACTCCTGACCTTGTGATCTGCCCGCTCGGCCTCCTGAAGTGCTGGGATTACAGGCGTGAGCCGCTGCCCCTGGCCCTTTACAACAAATTTTAAAACAAATGCGTTTCATTTCAAAACAGCAGTAAATGCTTACCGTTCGTTTTCACCTTCTCCAGCGTGTACATTTATCCTTGAACCCCAAGAAGGTATTTGTGACTACGTACAGCCTTAAACAACATGGCAGAACCGTGGCTACCTCTAAGATCAGTACAGCTCCAAGACATCACCGGTTCAACACAATCAACTCGAGTGGGGAAGACGCAGCAGAACACAAGAGCATTCACTCACGGCGTGCAGCAGCAAGACACGGGACCTGGGGGCGCCAGGGAGAAGCCAGGCAGCCACCCGGAGGTCCTTCTGGTGGCCAGTCAGTTACCAGGTCAGAGTGCATCGACGGGTGGCAACAGCTGGAGCCACTGAGGACATGAAGCCTTGGAGACAAACTGACAATTTCCCCTCGTCCCTCCTTCTTCCCAACTCAGTTCACGCTGCGTCCTCCCCATGAATGAGCAAGGCAGGAGAAGGCCGGAATGAGAACATGGCGCTCCCTTCTGCAGCTCCCCCACACGCCTGCCCTCGCCTGCCCCCCCCCCACAGCCAGCCCCTTCCCCTGTGGTCCCCTCCTCTTCCCCTCTGGACCCACCGCCCTCTGATGCTGTCACTCCAGCCTGCCCACATGGCTCCCTCCCCCATGATGTATCCAACGGGAGACACCCCTGTGCCCGCACCGGATCGCCCTTCAAGGGAAGACCTCTCGTCCCAGCCGCTTGAGAACCACAAACTCTGGCTTCTGCTCGCCCAAGGTGAAAATTCCCCAAGGGAAAAAAAAGTCAGTAATACTCAAAGCATGCCATTTTGATTTAGAAAGTATTCACTTTCTTCCTTTCTTTTTTTTTTTTGAGACAGGGTCTCACTCTGTTGCCCCGACTGGAGTGCAGCGAGGCCATCATAGCTCACTGCAACCTCAACTTCCTCAGCTCAGGATTCTTCTGCCTCAGCTTCCCAAGTAGCTGGGACTGCAGGCACCTACTTACCATCACATTTGGCTAATTTTTATTTCATTTATTTATTTTTGAGATGGAGTTTTTGCTCTTGTTGCCCAGGCTGGAGTGCAATGGCATGATCTCGTCTCACCACAACCTCTGCCTCCTGGGTTCAAGCAATTCTCCTGCCTCAGCCTCCCGAGTAGCTGGGACTACAGGCATGTGCCACCATGCCTGGCTAGTTTTGTATTTTTAATAAAGATGGGGTTTCTCCATGTTGGTCAAGCTGGTCTTGAACTCCCGACCTCAGATGATCTGCCCACCTCTGCCTCCCAAAGTGCTGGGATTACAGGCGTGAGCCACCATCCCAGGCTTTTTTTTTTTTTTTTTTTTGTAAAGACAGTGTCTTGCTATGTTCCTCTGGCTGGTCTCGAACATCCGGTCTCAAGCCATCCTCCCACCTTGGCCACTCGAAGTGCTGGGATTACAGACGTGAGCTACATGAGCCACTGCACCTGGCCCTCAATACTCACTTTCAAATATTCACACCTGTCTAGGGTGGCCTACAACTGCTGCTGGTAAGTGCAGGAGTATAAAGGTCTAGCCGTCCCAGCCCAACTCAAGAGGACTCCGAAGGGCCATATTTGTTGCAGAGCTTTTTGGGGCTTGGCTAAGGCTGTCATTGGCCTACATCACAGCTTAGTTTCTCCCTCTGCCCTCTCCTGTTTCTGCCTCCTCTCTTCCATAGCTGCTGATCGCAAGGGCACCCCTTAATAAACATCCTGCACATCAAACTCCATCTCAGAGCCCGCGGCACAGCCCTTCCTATCTGAAAAGTCATTTGGTCCTTGATGCTAAGATGCCTTCCACAGGTGTCCAGCCTTTTGGCTTCCCTGGGCCACATTGGAAGAAGAATTGTCATAGGCCACACATAAAATACACTAACACTGCTGGGTGCAGTGGCTCACGCCTGTAATCCCAGCATTTTGGGAGGTAGGTCATTTGAGGTCAGGAGTTCGAGACCAGCCTGGCCAACAAGGTGAAACCCCATCTCTACTAAAAATTAAATACAAAAATTAGCTGGGTGTGGTGGCACACACATGTGGTCCCAGCTACTCAGAAGGCTGAAGTGGGAGAATCGCTTGAACCCAGGAGGTGGAGGCTACAGTGAGCTGAGACCACACCACTTCACTCCAGTCTGGGTGACAGAGTGAGACTCTGTCTCCAAAAAAAAAAAAAGTCCATCCATAACTATAATTTTCGTGATATCCCCTACCATAGAGAAGCAAACAAGTCCCCATATTCAAATGGTTAGACAGTGCTGTTAGACTGTGGAGATGGGGTTTCGCCATGTTGGCCAGGCCGGTCTCGAACTCCTGGCCTTAAGTGATCCACCAGCCTTGGCCTCCCAAAGTGCTGGGATTACAGACGTGAGCCTCTGCACCTGGTCCTCCTCACCTGTTAATCCTCATTCTTTTCTTTGGCCTGTTTCCAGCTGCAGGATACACTTACTCAAAATCTGCTGGCTGGGTACAATGGTGCCCACCTGTCGTCAGCTCCGAGGGTGGCCGAAGCAGGAGGATCACTTGAGCCCAGGAGTTCAAGGCTGTAGTGCATTGTGATCACACCTGTGAATAGCCACTGCACTCCAGCCTGGGCAACATAGCGAGACCCTGTCTCCAAAAACTAAATAAATTAGCTGATCAATCCTTGGAGCATTTAGTGAATTAGGAATTCACCAATGGAAGAAACACGTGTGAGTATACTATGGCGACACCTGGTGGTAAGATATGCAGTAACATCGTGAACCTCCCTTAATGGTGGATTCCTGGTTTATTGTCGAAATAAAACGTAATTACATGGAAATCGTAAGAGCCATCCAAAAGGCTAGCAACAGCAAGAAAAGGCTGTCTGCATGAACGTGTATGTGTGTGTGTCTACTCTCGTGCATTAAGGATAGCCAATGACCCAAGACACAGTTAATGAAGAGGAGAGCCTGATCCAGAACCTGTTGTTCACTCTGCTGCTTACTGTTGGTCTGATCTCGTGCAAGACACTTCACCGCTTTGGGCTTTGGCTTCCTCATCTCTAGAATGGGAAGATTTAATTCCCACTTAGTTCAATAAATAGCATAAGTGAAAGGGTTTTGTGAATTGTGTGAATATGTTATACTACGTTAGTCATTATACTATGTTAGATATTATTATAATAGAGATAATTGTTGGCAGGGTGCAGTGGCTCACGCCTGTAATCCCAGCACTTTGGGAGGCCGAGGTGGGCGGATCACGAGGTCAAAAGATCGAGACCATCCTGGCCAACATGGTGAAACCCTGTCTCTACTGAAAATACAAAAATGTTAGCTGGGCGTGGTGGTGCGTGCCTGTGGTCCCAGCTACTCGGGAGGCTGAGGCAGGAGAATTGCTTGAACCTGGGAGGCGGAGATTGCGGCGAGCCGAGGTCACGCCATTGCATTTCAACCTGGGCAACAGAGCAAGACCCGGTCTCCAAAAAAAAAAAAAAAAAAAAAAAAGATAATTATCACAAAGTTAGCTCTCTGCTACATATTTCCTTTCAAGGAATTTTAATATTGCTTGAGGATGAGACAGCATTAGTCTGGACTTTGAACCTTGTAATAGTCCCTTTACTCAGGGGCAAGTGCTTTGAACCGCAATGTGTGCAAATCTACGAGGGTCCAAAAAGCAACGGGGGCAGGGTTCTCCACCAGGGGCAAGTCTGTCCCCAGGGGACGTTTTTGGTTGTCACCATCAGGGTGACGGTGCTAGTGGCATCCAATGGGTAGAGTCCAGGGACGCGCTACTCACCTGCAAGGCACAGACAGCACCCCCCCACAGGGAACTGTCCGGCTCCACATGTCAAAGGCGCTGAGGCTGAGAAACTGGCCTAGAGAACCAGCAGGGAGGAAGGAGACCTTTCTCCCCCGTCCCCGCCATCAACAGCAACCGCGAAGATTGGATGGGGGTCATAAATGAAATCCGCTTTTCACAGCCTGGCGCCGAAAGCGCGGAAGGAAGCTCCTGCCCCTCCTGAAGCCGAAGCCGAAGCCGAGGCGTCCACGGCCACAAAAAACGAATCCGCTGTCACCCACCTTCCGGGCCCGGAGGCAGCGCGAGCACCCTCGGCAGAGCGCGCAGGAGAAACCGGCTGGACCGCTGCGCTCTCGCCATCACCGCGGCGTCTGCCCTGAAGGTAACACACCTGTGCTCACCGTGCCCAGCCAGCTGATTTTCAGAGAGTGTATCCTGCAGCTGGAAACAGGCCAATGAAAAAAGAGGATTAACAGGTGAGGAGGACCAGGTGCAGAGGCTCAAGTCTGTAATCCCAGCACTTTGGGAGGCCAAGGCTGGTGGATCACTTAAGGCCAGGAGTTCGAGACCGGCCTGGCCAACATGGCGAAACCCCATCGAGCCAACGAGCCCCAGATCCGACAGGCTGTGAAGGAGCTCTGTGGCACTGCCATGGTCGAGGTCGACACCCTGATCAGCCTGATGGACAGAAAAGGCACATGTTCCACTGGCTCCTCATTACCATGCTTGGGATTTCGCCAACAATATCGGGATCATCTGAACTGAGTCCAGCTGGCTAATTCTAAAGCTATGTATATCTTTCCACCATAAAATAAACAAATAAATGTGAAATTCTCCAACAAATAAGGCAAAGAGCTCAAGAAATGTATTAAGTAGGCTTATAAAACACCGTAGTTATCTACTACGTGCAAACCGTCTCAACACGGACATAATTGGTCTTGTTTTTCCCTTCTCTTTTTACAAAGAAAATGAACCTGACCTGAATAGAACTTTTGCTCTATTCAAGCATCAAAATAAAGACTAATGGTGGCCATTAAATGTATAGTTATGTGTGGAATTAAGACTCAGCGAGAGTTAAAAGGGAGTGAGCATACTTTGTAATGACCACGTGCTCTGATAGTGTATAGTAGTGCCATTTTTTCACTTTCTATTTTATTTTAATTTTCTTGAGGAAAGGTATCACTTTGCCACCAAGGCTGGAGTGCAGTGGCACAATCACAGTTCACTGTGGCCTCAGCCGTCCAGGCTTAACAATCCTCCCGCCTCAGCCTCCCGAGTAGCTGGGGCTACAAGTGCATGCCACCATGCCCGGCACCTTTTTTTTGTTTGTTTGAGATGAGATCCCACAGTGTTACCCAGGCTGCTCTCAAATTCCTGCGCTCAAGCAGTCCACCCACACGTCAGCCTCCCAAAGTGCTGGGATTACAGGTGTGAGCCACTGTGCCCAGCTGAGTACTGCTGTTTTTTAAAGATGAGACAAAAACATTTAAAAATACATTTAAAGGCCTGGCACGGTGGCTCATGCCTGTAATCCCAGCACATTGGGAGGCTGAGGCCGGGGGATCACCTTGAGGTCAGGAGTTCAAGATCAACCTGGCCAACGTGGTGAAACCCCATCTCTACTAAAAATAGAAAAATTAGCCAGGTGTGGTGGCACATGCCTGTAGTCCCAGCTACTAGGGAGGCTGAGGCAGGAGAATCGCTTGAATCCGGGAGGGGGAGGTTGCAGTGAGCCGAGATCACGCCATTGCACTCCAGCCTGGGCTACAGGGCAAGACTCTGTCTCAAAAAAAAAAAAAGGTGTGTGAGCAAGCACACACAAAAAAGCTTTTTTAAAAGGCATTGTTAGTAATGATATTAGTGATGGTAATATTAGTATTGCAGCTCTGATGCTGTTGTGAGTAATGGAGGATAAATCAAATGAGCAAGGATCAGGTATTCTGATTCCATTCTATATTTTGGTTTCGAGAATCATATTTTCAATTTGGAAGAAAGTGTATACAGGATTCTCAAGATAGTAGAAGTTAAGTAAATTCCTTGTGTTCTGAATTTGAATGTAAAGTATCAGTGTACATGCATGAGATATTTTCTATTGTATTCATGTGTGTATAAATGCAAAATCTTCACTGAAAAGGCTCAGAAACAAAGCAATGGCCAGCACAGTAGCAATCAGTACCTTTATGCCTAGATCATTGTCTTGAAATACCATTTCCCACTAAAAGAAACAAATGCTTCATGAAAAATGACTGATTCCTGGTTTTGGGCAGAAAATATACATTTTGACCTTTGTCAGATCATCTAGTCATACCAGATAGCAACAAAACTGTGGAAAACCACCAGGGTCATGTAAAAACGATTCAGGAGTCAATTGGAAAAGGCAGCCACTTACTGAAGATGAGACAGTTTATGCTTCAGTAATCCCAAGGAACTGAAAATGATCAAATCTGTTTAAACCCATAAGTGATTCATTATATTTGGAGGACGTTAGGGAACCACCTCTGTTTTGGAGAGAGGAGGTTGGGAGACCCATTCTTCATCTTAGAAAACTTATACGAGAAAAGAATCCAGCACTTTTCCTGACTTTCCTACATGAATTGTACAACTGGGTAACCTAATGGTAGATGAGAGGACGAATCTCTTTATGAAAGGATTGCAGACCAGGCATGGTGGCTCACACCTGTGATCCCAGCACTTCAGGTGGCCAAGGCAGGCAGATCATAAAGTCAGGAGTTCAAGACCAGCCTGGCCAATATGGTGAAAACCTATCTCTACTAAAAAAAAACAAAATACAAAAATTAGCCAGGCGTGGTGGCATGTGCCTGTAGTCCCAGCTACTCAGGAGGCTGAGGCAGAAGAATCACTTGAATCTGGAGGCAGAGATTGCAGTGAGCTGAGATCGTGCCACTGCACTCCAGCCTGGGCAGCAGAGCAAGACGCCATCTCAAAAAAAAAAAAAAACAAGAAGAAAAAGAAGAAAATTTTGCAACTAATAAATGAAAAAAGTGGTAGAATATTGTGATTTTGTAATTCCCAATGAATGAATGGATTTGGGCATTGAGCGTCAGTGACTGTTCACACAGCAAGAGAGTCGACTGATGTTTCGTGTTTCCTGATTCAAGATCCAGTCATGACTTAGTCTTGCCAAAGAGTCTGAACCTAAGTCTTATCAAACCTTGGATCCAGCTGCTAAATCGCAGGAAGTCCAGAACGTGTTGAACTGCCCCAAGAATACTTGATCAGCAACATCCAGATCGTGGGAAAGTTCACAGGTCAAAGGATTCAGGTTTTTCCACAGATAAATTGTAAGGGTAAGAAAGAGACAGAGGGGAAACTTGTAGCTTCAGAGACTTAAAATCATAACTAATTTTCAAAAATAGCGGTGGGGTCTTGTTATGTTGCCCAGGCTGGTCTCGAACTCCTCCTGCCTCAGCCTCCCAAAGTGTTGAGATTATAGGCATGAGCCACCGCGCCCAGCCATGAATTTTTTAACCGGACAAGCACAGAGTTCCAGGTGTCACTGTAAGGAAACACAAGCAGGCCGGGCACGGCAGCTCACGCCTGTAATCCCAGCACTTTGGGAGGCTGAGGCGGGTGGATCACCCGAGGTCGGGAGTTGGAGACCAGCCTGACCAACATGGAGACACCTCGTCTCTACTAAAAAATAAAAATAAAAAATTAGCCAGGCGTGGTGGCACGCTTCTGTAATCCCATCTATTTGGGAGGCTGCGGCAGGAGAGTCGTTTGAACCCAGGAGGCAAGGTGGTGGTGAGCCATCATCACTCCAGCCTGGGCAACAAGGGTGAAACTTCGTCTGAAAGAAAGACAGGGAGGAAGAAAGGAAGGAGGGAAGGAGGGAAGGACAAGCAAGTGACTGTCTTAGTGTTTTCTTGGGGGGGGGTGGTGGTGGGACATGGTAAGGGTGGGACCCACGGTGCTCTCGGGGGCTGGCAAAATCCTATTCCTTGACCTGGACGGTAGTTACAAGGGTGTTTGCCTTCATTATGCTATACATTCATTTTTGTATGATTTTCTGTATTTATGTTTTATTTTCCAACAAAAAGTTTTAAAAGAGCATAAAGAAAGTAGATGGCAGAAATGTGTGGAATCGTGGGTTCTTGTAACTTGGTTTTTACACTTTCCAGTTAATATTGTAATAAGAAACACTCGTGTTGGCCACTAGGGTGCGCCATTTGTTGCCCGCAGCTCCTGCAGCGTTGCCACTGATGAAAGGGGATGCTAAATGCTTCAGTAATGCCACCTGAGCCTCGGGATTAAGCACGCTTATTCACTGCCCTTTGATCATGAGCTAGGTGAGTGAGTGCCAACGCTGGCGAACTGTGTTTGGAAAGTCAGGTCCAACATGCAGCATGTACATACAGGGTATACACTGAAAATGCTGTAGCTTTATCCTCTTTTAAGATAAGCTTGAATGTATTTAATGAGTTATTATAACAAACCCTCATAAACCACGGTAACAAAACCTCGACTTTTTTTTTTTTTAGATGGAGTCTCACTGTCATCCAGGTTGGAGTGCAGTGGCATGATCTTGGCTCACTGCAACCTTCACCTCCCCGGTTCCAGCCATTCTCCCACCTCAGCCTCCCAAGTAGCTGGGATTACAGATGCGCGCCACCACGCCCAGCTAATTTTAGTATTTTTAGTAGAGACGGGGTTTCACCATGTTGGTCAGGCTGGTCTCGAACTCCTGACCTGTGATCTGCCACCTCGGCCTCTCAAAGTGCTGGGATTACAGGAGTAAGCCACCACGGCTTTCTCTCTCTCTCTCTCTCTCTTTTTTTTTTTAGAAGTGTCACTCTATTGCCCAGGCTGGAGTGCAAATCACGATCTCTGCACACTGAAACCGCCACCTCCAGGATTCAAGCAGTTCTCCTGCCTCAGCCTCCGAGTAGCTGGATTACAGGCACCTGCCACCAAACCCAACTAACTTCTGTATTTTTAGTAGAGACAGCGTTTCACCGTGTTGGCCACGCTGGTCTTGAACCCCTGACTTCAAGTGATCCACCCACCCAGGCCTCCCAAAGTGCTGGAATTACAGGCGTGAGCCACTGCATTCCACCCAAAAACCTCAAGACTGGCCGGGCGCGGTGGCTCACACCTGTAATCCAAGCACTTTGGAGGCCAAGGCAGGCGGATCACCTGAGGTCAGGAGTTCATGACCAGCCTGACCAACATGGGGAAACCCCATCTTTTTCAAAAAAGAAAAAAAAAAAACCTGAAGCCTTAGTGTGTGGAGAATGGGAGGTGAAAAGTTTCACGGTGGTCTTCTAATGAGATGATAGCTCACTGGTGGAGGGAGAGAAACAGGCGGGAGCTATTTGGAGCCTCCCTGAAAGGTATCACTGGGCTACGGATGAACTGAGAACCACCCAGCAAGCGATGGGCCAGCCTTCAAGGGCCACCGAGGAATGAGAGATGGCCTTCGCAGGGCCCAGGCTTGAGAGCGAGGGTGAGGCCAGGTGCCACTCTAATCTAAGCGCCGTCTTTCCTTACATGTGGTGTGCAAAGGGCTGTGGTTCCCGGAATCTCACTGATTCGCGCTTCGGCGAAGCTCAGCAGCCGTACCTCTCAGGTGAGAAAGCAGCTCTCCTGTCATTATTATCCTTTCTCAGAGGGGAAGACCAGGTGACACAACTTCTTCCTGGTAAATCACAGACCTCAGAGGCTTTGTGTTGCTGAGGAAACAGAAATTTATGAATTGCTCACAGGCTGAGAAAATAAGATGTTTTTTCTACAAGCCTGCAATAAATAATACAGCAGTAAATCCTAACCTTTAGCTCTGATTGCGATTGTTTTGTGCCTTTCCAGCCAGCCCGAGTGTGTGATGCCGTGTCCATGTGTGTATGTGTGTATATATGTGGCTATATATATATACATATATATATATATTTTATTTTTTTTAAGATAGAGTTTTGCTCTTGTTGCCTAGGCAGGAGCGCAATGGCACAATCTCAGCTCACCACAACATCCGACTCCTGGGTTCAAGCAATTCTCCTGCCTCAGCCTCCTGAGTAGCTGGGATTACTGACTGGCATGTACCATCACGCCCGGCTAATTTTGTATTTTCAGTAGAGACAGGGTTTCTCCAGGTTGCTCAGGCTGGTCTCGAACTCCTGACCTCAGGTGATCTGCCCGCATCAGCCTCCCAAAGTGCTGGGATTACAGACGTGAGCCACCGCGCCCAGTTACATGGCTGTTTTGTGAGATTTCGTGTGTTAGTTCATTAGTGGCGCTCTGGAATCACAAAGCCTTCCTGCTGTGATGATAGCGCCGTGGTGGTGACGAGGCGGACTGCTGCTTGATGATGAGGAAAGTAAAGAGGACAGGAGGAACCGGCAGGACCTCGCCCGGCGATTTGCAGTGAAAGAATCCCCACCTGATGGACACCACGGCGTTTTGCTAAGCCCTGGTCCTCTCCAAGGATCCCAAGCCTCATCTCCAGAGCCAAAATCCAGCCTTTCTCATTCAAGGAGACGCCCCAAAATTCAGGGACACTCCCCAGAGCTTCGGGAACACATTTCATTCTGGTCTGTTAAGTACCCCCTTGGGTCCCGAAACTCCAGGTTGCTTCTTGCCCCTGGCAGCCTGAGACCCCAGAGGCCCACCCCTGCGTCCGGACACCCCCTCCACCGCTAATGCAGGGGTAAGCTGAGGCCCTGGCCTCTGATGGAACCGAGGGAGCCTCTGAGTTCGGCCAGTCTCGTGTGACCGAGGGCAAATTAATGAACCTCCCTAAGCCTCCGTTCTCTCTTCCATTAAATATGGGTGATAAGGATCATAATACTGACCTCATAAGGTTGTTGTGAGAGTTAAATGAGAAAAGGTACATAAAACTTCGGCCCGGTGAGTGGCTCACACCCGCAATCCCAGCACTTCAGGAGGCGAATCACTTGAGGTCAGGAGCTGGAGACCAGCCTGGGCAACATGATGAAACCCCATCTCTACCAAAAACAAAAAACTAGCCAGTGTGGTGGCATGTGCCTGAATCCCAGCTACTTGGGAGACTGAGGCAGGAGAATTGGTCGAACCCGGGAGGCAGAAGTTGTAGTGAGCCAAGATCGTGCCACTGCACTCCAGCCTGGGCGACAGAGTGAGACTCTATATCAGAAAAAAAAACAACAAGCAGTGATACCTACTAGCAATGACTATTCTTAGTGCCCAGGTTGTAAATGTCCTCATTTGAATATTAATATGAATTCATAATTTTCGAAGCTTTTTTCTGCCTCTGACCACTGAAACAGCCTAGACGCAATGGCTCTCGTGGCAGTGAGCTCTCTCCCAGGCCCTGGTTCTTGGGTTCCACGTACTATACCCACTGGGAGAAATGGTTGAGTCCAGGTCCAAGGCAGAAAATGTACAAGATGTTCCAGGGATGCCCTTTCCGTCTGAAAGTAAGATAGCTTGGGTCCGTAAGGAGCCACAGGGGGCGGGGGAAGTTTTTTAAAATTTAAATAAACAAATAAAATGGAAAAAAAAAGGAAGGAGGGAAACTATCAAAGACCTGCTGAATCTTATCAAAGATACAGGAACCAATTGGATGAAGTAAACAATGGAACAATTTGAGCATCAAAAAGAACAATCACTACAATGGATTGAAAACAACAAAGTTATAAAAAGTATGTAAACTGTATATAAAATATATAAAAATTATATAAAATTTATAGGAAATATGATATATCATTCTATCAAGCCCTCTCCACCCTGACGAAAAATCCCTCATTGTTTGTCTTTGGAGGTTGCTGAGGGACCAACACATTGTACTGAAAATGGGCAAATGAAAGGAAGGAGCCGAGCATTGAACCCGTGTCTCCCATACAGTCTGTAACTCTCTCTCTCTCTCTCTCTTTCTTCTCTCTCTCTTGCTCGCCTGCTTTCTCTTTCTTTCTTTCTTTCCTCTTCTTAGACAAATGGGGTCTCATTATGTTGCCCAGGCTGGTCTCAAACTCCTGCCTTCAAGTGATTCTGCCGCCTCAGCCTCCCAAAGCACTGGCAGTGCAGGCATGAGCCATCATGCCCAGGAGTCTGTATTTCAAAGTAACCAAAGAGTTGATGGAGGAAAGTTCTTTTTTTTGAGACAGAGTCTTACTCTGTCGCCCAGGCTGGAGTGCAATGGCGTGATCCACACTAACTGCAGCCTCCGCCTCCTGGGTTCAAGCGATTCTCCTGCCTCAGCCTCCCAAGTAGCTGGGACTACAGGTTCGTGCCACCACACCCAGCTAATTTTTTGTATCTTTAATAGAGACGGGGTTTCACCACATTTGCCAGGCTAGTCTTGAACTCCTGACCTCATAATCTGCCCGCCTCAGCCTCCCAAAGTGCTGGGATTATAGGCATGAGCCACTGTATCCGGCCTTTTCTTATTTTTATTTTTTGAGATGGAGTTTCACTCTTGTTACCCAGGCTGGAGTGCAATGGCACGCTCTCAGTTCATCACAACCTCTGCCTCTGGGGTTCAAGTGATTCTCCTGCCTCAGCCTCCCAAGTAGCTGGGTTACAGGCATGTGCCAGCATGCCTGGCTATTTTCTGTATTTTTAGTAGAGTCGGTGTTTCACCATGTTGGCCAGGCTGGTCTCAAACTCCTGACCTCAGGTGATCCACCTGCCTCGGCCTCCCAAAGTGCTGGGATGACAGGCATGAGCCAATGCACCTGGCCAGGAAAGTTCTTTTTAAATAAAAATTTTAAAAGTTAGTAAATCTAGAAGTAATGTTAGCAACTAATGAAATAATGTATTTAGGCAACAATCAGCAGCAGCTACTAAAACATCAGGTGAAAGGTTGCTGAGAGACTATAAGGGATCAGGCCCTCTCCATCTCAGCCCACAGAGCAGTTTTTGAGAGTGAGGAACAGGAAGTCATGGCACCTCTATGACGTATGCTCGCCAACAAAAGCAGACCTGAATCCAATTAAGCTTCTAGCACTGCCTACCAGTTTATAGGAAATATGGACGATAGAGGAAAGCACAGTGACACAACAGAAATCAGCCGGCTGAATCCGACATAGGGAAATTCTATAGGCAAGACCTGGTTTCTTCAAAGATAAATGACATGTGCCAAGTGCGGTGACTTACACCTGTAATCTCAGCACTTTGGGAGGCGGAGGCGGGCAAATCACCTGAAGTCAGGAGTTCAAGACCAGCCTGGCCAACATG
Organism: Plecturocebus donacophilus; assembly: GCA_004027715.1. Classification (NCBI taxonomy): domain Eukaryota; kingdom Metazoa; phylum Chordata; class Mammalia; order Primates; family Pitheciidae; genus Plecturocebus; species Plecturocebus donacophilus. Next base: position 9,164 of record PVKP010020254.1, on the reverse strand, counting down.
GTGAGACCCCATTCTACTAAAATACAAAAATTAGCTGGGCGTGGTAGCATGCGCCTATAATCCTAGCTACTCGAAGGCTGAGGCACGAGGATCGCTTCAGCTGGGAGGTGGAGGCTGCAGTGAGCCGAGATCACACCACTACACTCCAGCCTGGGTGACTGAGCAAGACTCAATCTCAAAAATAAATGACATGGGGAATGGTAGGTAATGGGAATGAGTGAAATAGGCTTCAAAGGCTGGGCGCGGTGGCTCACGCCTGTAGTTGCCGCACTTTGGGAAGCCGAGGCAGGCAGATCACTTGAGGTCAGGAGTTGGAGACCAGCCTAGCCAACATGGTGAAGCCCCGTCTCTACTAAAAATACAAAACTTGGCCAGGCGTGGTGGCACATGACTGTAATCCCAGCTACTCAGGAGGCTGAGGCAGGAGAATCACCTGAACCTGGGAGGCGGAGGTTGCTGTCAGCCAAGATCATGCCGCTGCACTCCAGCCTGGGTGACAGAGATTCCATCTCAAAATAAAATAAACAGGTTTAAAAAAGACTGCAACCAAAGGTACTTTGTGGCGCTTTTCTGGGTCCTAAGTTGAATCAAAACAATTATAAAAAGACATGTTAGAGACGTGCAGGGAAGTGTCAACATGAACAGGGCTTAGCTGATATTATTGGTAATTTTATTAGGTAAATGACACCATGAAGTTATCTCTCTCTTTCTCTTTAAATTATTTTTTTGTAGAGACAGGATCTCTCTATGTTGGCCAGGCTAGTCTCAAACTCCTGGCTTCAAGCAATCATCTTGCTCAGCCTCCCAAAGTGCTGGGATTTGGCATTTCAGGTGGGAGCCACTGTGCCCAGCCTTAAGTTATTGTTTTTAATGCCCATATGTCTCAGAGATAGCTACTAAAGTATTTATGGTAATACAATTATATGATTTGCTTTAAAATATTCTAGCAGGCCAGGCACGGTGGCTCATGCCTGTAATCCCAGCACTTTGGGAGGCTGAGGTGGGCAAATCATGAGGTCAGGAGTTCAAGACCAGCCTGGCCAACATGGTGAAACCCTGTCTCTACTAAATATACAAAAAATTAGCTTGGCATGGTGGCAGGTGCCTGTAATCGCAGCTACTCAGAAGGCTGAGGCAGGAGAATCACTTGAACCTGGGAGGTAGAGGATGCCGTGAGCCACGATCATGCCACTGCACTCCAGCCCGGATAGCAGTGCAAGAGCCCATCTCAGAAAAAAAAAAATCTAGTGAAAAAAAAAGAGTAGAGGGAGAGGGAAACAGATGAAATAAGGTGAGCCAAATGGGTGTGTAAGGCTGAATGAAGACTGTTTGAGCACTCAGTATGTTATTTCCTCTTTTGGTGGGCATTTTTGACATTTTCCAAAATAAAAAATAAATAAATTTTATCCCAAATTTAAACCTATGCCATTGGTGTAAACTCCATTCAAATCTCGTGAGTTTTGACGAATGGAAGTGAAGGCAGACTGGGAGGAACACAGCAAGGAGGTTTGGTGGGAAAGAGGATGGATGAGGAGTTTGAAAGATGTGAAGGTCAAGTGCCTGTGAGAGCTGCCGGGAGAGCCGCCGGGTGGGGAGCTGGGCAGCAGCGTCTGGAATTCAGCAAAGGCAATGAGGCCACAGGCTTTCCCAGGAAGCCACAGCCTGTGGATGGTGGCTGCAGCCTTGGGAAGGGCTGACCTTGCTGGGCAGTGTAGGAAGGGAGGTCAGGGCCCTGGCAAAGCCCCAAGGAGAAAAAGCTGACAAAGAAAAGTTCGATTAAGGGCCGGGCATGGTGGCTGGAGCCTGTAATCCCAGCCATTTGGGAGGCCAAGGTGAACTGAACACTTGAGGTCAGGAGTTCAAGACCAGCCTGGCCAACCTGATGAAACACTGTCACTCTCCTAAAAATACAAAAATCAGCTGTGTGTGGTGGTGGGCATCTGTAATCCTAGTCACTTGGTAGACTGAGGCAGAAGAACCACTCAAACCCAGGAGGCGGAGGTTGCAGTGAGCAGAGATCAAGCCACTGCACTCCAGCCTGGACAACAGAGCGAGACTCCATCTCAAAAAAATTTTTTAAGTCAACTAGAGGCTGGAGGGCAACCAAGAAGAGTAAGAAAAGATGGTGTCATCAAAGTTTAGGAACATGAGTGTTTCAAGAAATCAACCACAATGTCAGACAGAGTTGGTCAAAAGAAAGACTTGAAAATGGGCCTTGGAGAATTCTTATGTTTTTGAAACATACACTGAAATGTTTTGGGATAAATGATATGCTATCTGGTGTTTTCATTAAAATTAGCCAGGGTGAGGGAGAGGGAGCAGGTGAAGATGGTGGCAACAAGACTGGCCGTGAGTGTGGCTGTGACGCCGGGTGAGGGGCACAGGGGCGTTCACTGTCCCTTCTCCCTGGACACGTTGGAAATCTCCCACAGCGAAGTTTTTGCTATCTTACATAATAAACAGGAGCCTGCGGCTTTATCATCACAGAGACCACCAGTAACTTCTGCAGGGGTAGTGTCAGCGGCCTGTGAAGGCAAGGCCAGGCTGACCGGATGAAGGGGTAAGCAGAGGTCAGGTTCTCAAGACAGCACTGAAGGCAACAGACAACGTATTCAAGAAATTTAACCTGGAGGGGAGAAGGGGTCAGGGAGTACACAGGGGACAATGGGAGGTTGAAAGAGGGTGTTTTATTTTTCAGACTGGAGAGACTGGAACTTGGTTACAGCCTGATGGGACTGAGCCAGCAGACAGGAAAGTTTGTGAAAATGGGGGGAGCCTGAGAAGGTAGGAAGGGATGGGAGGGAGATTCCAGATGAAGAAACTGGCCCTGAATTTGAAAACAGCTCTTCCTCTGGTACAGAAGAAAGTGGGCAAGGAGGCTGAGTCAGGAGGGTGGCTTGAGACCAGGAGTTTCAGACCAGCTGCACCATAGCAACACCGTCTCTAAAAAGCCAAAATAAAAATTAGTTGTGCATGGTGTAGTCCCAGCTACTTGGGAGGCTGAGGTGGGAGGATCCCTTGGGCCCAGGGGTTTGAGGCTACAGTGAGCTGTGATTACACCACTGCACTCCAGGCTGGGTGAAAGAGAGAGAGCGTGTCTCAAAAGAAAGAAAGATGGCCAGGTGCAGTGGCTCATGCCTGTAATCCCAGCACTTTGGGAGGCTGAAGTGGGCAGATCACCTGAGGTCAGAAGTTCGAGACCAGCCTGGCCAACATGGTGAAACCCCATCTCTACTAAAAATACAAAAATTAGCTGGGTGTGGTGGCGGACCCCTGTAATCCCAGCTACTTGGGAGGCTGAGACATGAGAATTGCTTGAACCCAGGAGAAGGAGGCTGCAGTGAGCCGGGATCATGCCACTGGACTCCAGCCTGGGAGACAGATGAGACTCCATCTCAAAAAAAAAAAGATTCGGAGTGGAGGTGAAGAGGCCTGAGGCCAGAAACAGTGAAGCCAGGTATGGGGCACAGGCCTGTGGCCCCAGTGACTCAGGAGGCCAACATGACAGGATCACTTGAGCCCAGGAGTCTGCGACCAGCCTGAGCAACATGATGAGACTCGGTCTCTGCATTTTTTTTTTTGAGACAGAGTCTCGCTCTGTTGCCTAGTCTCGAGTGCAATGGCGCGATCTCAGCTCACTGCCACCTCCGCCTCCCGGACAAGTGCCAAGACAGTTTACAAATGCCCTGGCAACATCAGGAAGTTACCCTATATGGTCTAAAAAGGGGAGGCATGAAGAATCCACCTTTGTTTAGCATATCATCAAGAATAACCATAAAAATGAGCAACCGGTAGCCCTCGGGGCTGCTCTGTCCATGGAGTAGCCATTCTTTATTCCTTTACTTTCCTGATAAACTTGCTTTCACTTTACTTTATGGGCACGCCCTGATTTACTTCTTGTGCAAAATCCAAGAACCCTCTCTTGGGGTCTGGATTGGGACTCCTTTCCAGTGATATCTTTCTGGCCACCACGGAAGGGACTACAGTGTGGAAACACCTGACCCAAAGGCTAACTTTGAGCCAGACATGGTGGCACGCACCTGTAATCCCAGCTACTCATGAGGCTGAGGCAGGAGAATCGCTTGAACCGGGAGGCGGAGGTCTCAGTGAGCCAAGATCGTACCATTGCACTCCAGCCTGGGCAACAAGACTGAAACTCTGTCTCAAAAAAAAAAAGTTTAAATATTTGGTCTAAATTATGCAGGTCAGATATTATTTGCTAAATGTTTTAAAATCATAAACTGCATCTTTGACTTTTGGAAATTATTCAGTGTACCTACTTTGCTGTGTATGAACATACTGGCTAAAGTTAAAGGGGTATTATTCAGCTTTTCCATAAATTAAACATTGGAAAAAAATACAACGGGTTTTTCTTAAAGCAAAAATCTGCTTATGATCTACTCTTTAACAAAAATTCTAAAGGGATGGAAAAAGTTTATGAGAATCTTACCTTATGGTCAAACATTAACATTGGAAAAATATGTCTATAAGGTTTTAAGAATTGGGTTTGGTTTTATACCACTTCTTTCTGATAAAAAAAAAAATTAAAAAAAAAAAAAAAAAGAATTGGGTTTGGCTGGATACAATGGCTCATGCCTGTAATCCCAGCACTTTGGGAAGCTAAGGTGGGCAGATCACCTGAGGTCAGGAGTTCAAGACCAGCCTGGCCAACATGGTGTAACCCTGTCTCTACTTAAATGACAAAAAATTAGCCAGCCATTGTGGCACGTGCCTGTAATTCCAGTGACTCAGGACGCTGAGGCAGGAGAATTGCTTGAGCCCAGGAGGCAGAGGTTTCAGTGAGCCAAGACGATCCCACTGCACTCCAGCCTGGGCAACAGAACAAGACTCCGTCTGAAAAAAAAAAAAAATTAGCCAGGCATGGTGGTGCACACCTGTAATCCCAGCTACTTGGGAGGCGGAGGCAAGATAAACACTTGAACCTGGGAGGCAGAGGTTGCAGTGAGCCAAGACTGCACCACTAAAAGAATTGGGTTTAACATTAATAGTACACTAACATAAAGGTGAAAGTTGGCTTATTTGGTACAAAAATCATACAAGAAACATTGTCAAATATGAAATGGTGTTTGCTTTTCTTTGGGCTCTATTTGTATAAATGTGTTATTGGTATGTGTTCCAAAGTAATAGGAAACTCCTACAATTCTGATATGACTTAGTATGTTATTAAGAATTATAATTGTTACATAAAATCATTGTATGCCACAGAGGTAACCAAAAACCCTAAGTCTTATCTAAGATTTCTTCTATGGAACAGAGGTCCATCAAAGCCAATTTAAAAAGACCTTATGTGAAAAATATTCTTGCTGCATTTTATCCAAATCATCAGGCCAAGTATAATAAAGCAAATCAGTCTTACCATGATTTGTATTTAGTAAAAATGGGAAACTGGAGAGAGAAAATTATGTTTCAAGAACTATAATACACCTGTTACTAGATTCTAGTCTCATTAGTTTTTAAGTTTGTTTCTGCAATTTAAGCTAACCCTGCTTATTCCTGTGAACGAACTAGTGATCTCTGGCTGCAGCTCAAAAAAAGCGGAGGGGAGATGGATAATATAAAAAATGAATCAGTATTCTAATTCTGGGCATGCATTGGAATTGCTAACAACCCCATATCAGCTTAGTTCCAACAGTTTCCCAGTTGATGGGAAGCCTTGTAATTTAGTTTACTTGGAATAATTTTACTTATTTTGCTTTACTCTTGTGGAATATATTGTTGTTGTACTCTTTGTGTAGGAATGAGGATAAGCTTACTCAATGTTTTCTTAAACTGAATAATAATAATAATAATCTTCCAGATATCACCTGTTAATAATCTTAATTATTATTATTTAATAATTATTTAATAATCTTCCAGATATCACCTGTTGTCAGAACTCAAGAGTCATGAATAGCCCTCACCATAGTAATGCTTTCTAACTAAGCTTCTCTCTACCCTGAATGCAAAAGGCCCAGTAGTTACGCAGGAATATCATTGCCCCCGTCAGTCTGAAGAAGTTGCAGAAGATGGATCTACATCCCTCTGCAAGCTTAGGACTAAGAATTCTGTTATAAACGGGAGGGGGGAAATGTCAGAGGCATTTGAACCAAAGCAATTCCATCTTGAGTAGAGGCTAGGTAAAACAAAACTGAGGTGTACTGGGCTGCATTCCCAGCCAGTTAGGCATTCTAAGCCACAGGATGAGATAGGAGGTCAGCACAAGATACAGGCCATAAAGACCTTGCTGATAAAACAGTGTGCAGTAAAGAAGCCAGCCAAATCCCACCAAAACCAAGAGTGACCTCTGGTTGTCCTCACGGCTACACTCCCACCAGCACCATGACAGCTTATGAATGCCATGGCAACATCAGGAAGTTATCTTATATGGCTTAAAAAGGGGAGGCATAAACAATCCACCCCGCGTTTAGCATATAATCAAGAAATAACCATAAAAACGGACAGTCTCGCTGGGTGCGGTGCCTCACACCTATAATCACAGCATTTTGGGAGGCTGAGGCTGGCGGTTCATGAGGTCAAGAGGCCGAGACCAGCCTGGCCAACATGGTAAAACCTGTCTCTACTAAAAATACAAAAATTAGCTGGTCATGGTGGTGCACGCCTGTAGTCCCAGCTACTCTGAAGGCTGCAGCAGAAGAATCGCTTGAACCCAGGAAGCAGAGGTTGCAGTGAGCCGAGATCGTGCCACTGTACTCCAGCCTGGTGACAGAGCGGGACTCTGTCTCAAAAAAAAAAAAAAGACAACCAGTAGCCGTCGGGGCTGCTCTGCCTATGGAGTAGCCATTCTTTTATTCCTTTACTTTTCTCATAAACTTGCTTTCACTTTACTCTGTGGACTCACCCTGAATTACTTCTTGCACAACATCCAAGAACCCTCTCTTGGGGTCTGGATTGATACCCCTTTCCAGTAACAGTAGGATAACCACTTGAACCCGGGAGTCAGAGATTGCAGTGAGCCGAGACCGCACCACTGCACTCCAGCCTAAGCGACAGAGCACAACTCTGTCTCAAAAAATAAAAATAAATAAAACCAATTAAGGGGCCAGGCATGGTGGCTCATGCCTGTAATCCCAGCACTTTGGGAGGCTGAGGCGTGCGGATCATTTGAGGTCAGGAGTTTGAGACCAGCCTGGCCAACATGGTAAAACCCCGTCTCTACTAAAAATATAAACATTAGCCGGCCATGGTGGTGGGCGCCTGTAGTACCAGCAACCTGGGAGGCTGAGGCAGGAGAATCGCTTGAACCTGGGAGGTGGAGGGTGCAGTGAGCGAGATCGCGCCATTGCACTCTAGCCTAGGCGACAGAGCGAGACCCCATCTCAAAAACCAAACAAAATCAACCCAAATAAGTTTGCACAGGAGTTCAATGGCTCCCTGTCTGCTGATATTTTTAACTTTTTTCTCCATTTGTCTTCCCTTCTTTTTAATTTTCCCATTCTAAATGCAAAACAGAAATTCCACAAAGGATGCTGTAAAGAAAATGCCCACTTAAAATCCTCTTTTTCAATGTAAAATTAGACCTGAGTTTTGACCAAAAAAAAAAAGTCCCTATATAAATAAAAGCATACTTGATGATTTCAACAAACTTTTTGAAAACCACATATTTTAGAGGAAAACTCCATTTTGAAATAATAACATTAAGCTAGGCGCAGTGGCTCACGCCTGTAATCCCAGCACTTTGGGAGGCGGAGGCAGATAGATCACCTGAGGTCAGGAGTTCAAGACCAGCCTGACCAACATGGAGAAACCCTGTCTCTACTAAAAATACAAAATGAGCCAGGCATGGTGGTGCATGCCTGTAATCCCAGCTACTTGGGAGGCTAAGGCAGAAGAATCACTTGAACCTGAGAGGCGGAGGTTGCGGTGAGCCGATCATGCCACTGCACTCCAGCCTGGGTAACGAGCAAAACTCCACCTCAAAAAACAAACAGAAAAACGAAATAATAACATTAAAAATGTTAACCCTAGTGACAAAAGGATTACAGGTGTGGTGGTTCATGCCTGTAATCCCAGCACTTTGGGAGGCCGAGGCAGGTGGATCACAAGATCAGGAGTTCGAGACCAGCCTGGCCAACATAGTGAAACCCCATCTCTACTAAGAATATAAAAAAATTAGCCGGGCATGTGGCATGCACCTGTAATCTCAGCTACTCGGGAGGCTGGGGCAGGAGAATCACTTGAACCCGGAAGGCGGAGGTTGCAGTGAGCTGAGATCGCACCACAGCACTCCAGCCTGAGCAACAAGAGCAAACTCCATCTCAAAAAAAAGAAAAAGAAGTAGTACCTTACATTGTATTAATACTGGGGTTTATACCATTGTTTGAGATGGCAGGTAGTGAGGGCCACTGAGGGGCTGGGAGCTGGGGGACTTCTTGCCAGCACCTTGAACCCACAGTTGCACCTCAACTCTCCACCTGTGTCACCTTCATCCAGTCACTGGACCTCACTGGGTCGGTTTCCTCCTCTGTAAAATGAGGTTTTAGAGTCTCTCCCTCACAGGGTGATGTTGAGTCAGGGACGTTAAGAGATTTGCTTAAGGTTATGCAATTATTCAATCAGTGAATATCAGACTGTTTTTTTGTTTTTGTTGGAGAAAGAGTCTCGTTTTATCACCCAGGTGGGAGTGCAGTGGTGCAGTCTCAGCTCACTGCAACCTCCACTTCCTGGGCTTGAGCGATTCTCCCACATCAGCCATCTGAACAGCTGGGATGACAGGTGTGCATCACGACACCCAGATAAAATGTGCACGTTTTTACATACACATATAAACCAAATGTAAATGTATATTGGTTTAGGTGGGAAAAAATAATTTTAAAATTTGCAAAAGGAGTTATGTCAAAGTCCTTAAATATTCATGAGTTAAAAAGTTACTGAGTATTCCAGGCTAGATGAGGTGTCTCAGCCTATAATCCCAGCACTTTGGGAGGCCCAAGCAGGCAGACTACCTGAAGTCAGGAGTTTGAGACCAGCCTGGCCAACATGGTGAAACCACGTCTCTACTAAAAGTACAAATATTAGCTGGGTGTGGTGGTGTGCACCTGTATCCAGCTACTCGGGAGGCTGAGGTGGGAGGAGAGCTTGAGCCCGGGAGGTGGAGGTTGCCGTGAGCCAAGATCAGGCCACTGCACTCCAGCCTGGGTGACAGA
>PVKP010020253.1:0-41059 GCA_004027715.1 Plecturocebus donacophilus | reverse complement strand
TGAGACAGAGTCTCTCTCTGTCACCCAGGCTGGAGTGCAAGTGGTGCAATCTCAGCTCACTGCAACCTCCGCCTCTCAGATTCAGGTGATTCTCCTGTCTCAGCCTCCTGAGTAGCTGAGATTACAGGCATGTGCCACCACACCTGGCTAATTTTGTACTTTTAGTAGGGACTGGGTTTCTCCATATTGGTCAGGCTGGTCTCGAATTCTGACCTCAGGTGATTCACCCACCTCAGCCTCCAACAGTGCTGGGATTACAGGAGTGAGCCACCACACCTGGCCCCATCTTCCCATCTTTATGTGCCCAGAGTAGTGCCTGGCATGTTCGTTTATATGATGGGGCATGGTAGCTAACGGGAGGATCTCTTGAGGCCAGGAGTTTGAGACCAGCCTAGGCAACATAGCAAGAACCCTATCTTAATTTTGAAAAGAAATTCAAATGAAGTAATGGCTAATATTTGAATTCATCTCTAAATGAATAATTTAGAGATTAAATTATTCTGTAATTTAATAGCAATTTTCTGTGTTCTTTAATGCATACATCCTCCATATCCCAATCTCCTGCAGTATTAATGGTTTGGTGTATGTCGTTCCACACTTCTCTATACATATACAAACACACACACTCATCCCACACACAGGCTCACACATATAACACGTATAAAGTTTTTATTATTGTTATTATATTTTTTTAAGACGGGGTTTCACCATGTTGGTCAGGCTGGTCTTGAACTCCCGACCTCAGGTGATCCGCCTGCCTTAGCCTCCAAAGTGCTTGGATTACAAGCGTGAGCCACTGCACCCAGCCAAGTTTTTACTGTTATTACTATTTTGAGACAGAGTCTCACTGTGTATCCCAGGCTGGAGTGCAATGGCATGATCTTGGCTCCCTGCAACCTCTCCCTCCCAGATTCAAGTGATTCTGATGCCTCAGTCTCCCAAGTAGCCAGAATTATAGGCGTGCACCACCATGCCTGGCTAATTTTTGTATTTTTAGTAAAGAGAGTTTCACCATATTGGCCTAAAAAGATGTATTGTCTAACAAATAAACAGAAAATACAGCTGAGGCAACATAGTGAGACCCCTATCTCTGCAAAAAATTTAAAAAAATTAGCCCGGCATGGTGGTGTTCATTGTACTCCCAGCTCCCCAGGGGGCTGAGGTGGGAGGATTGCTTGAACCCAGGAGGTCAAGGCTGCAGTGAGCCATGATCTCACCTTGCATTCCAGCCTGGGGATCAGAGTGAGACCCTGTTGCAAAAAAATAAAAAATTTTTAAAAAAAGACCAGGCACAGTGGCTCACACCTTGTAATCCCAGCACTTTGGGAGGCCAAGGTGGGTGGATCACCTGAGATCAGAAGTTTGAGATGAGCCTGGCCAACATGGTGAAAACCCGTCTCCACTAAAAAGACGAAAATCAGTCCGGTGTGGTGGTGCAGGCCTGTAATCCCAGCTACTCAGGAGGCTGAGGCAAGAAAATCACTTGAACCCAGGAGGCGTAGGTTGCAATGAGCCAAGATGGTGACACTGCACCGCAGCCTGGGCGATAAAGCGAGACTCCGTCTCAAAAATATGTATATTTTAAAAAAATGAGGCTGGGCAAAATGGTTCATGCCTGTGATCCCAGCATTTTGGGAGGCCGAAGTGGGCAGATCACCTGACCAGGAGTTCAAAACCAGCCTGGCCAACATGGCAAAACTTCATCTCTACTAAAAATACAAAAAATTAGCCGGGTGTGGTGGTGGGCGCCTGTAATCCCAGCTACTTGGGAGGCTGAGACAGGAGAATGGCTTGAACCCAAGAGGCAGAGGTTGCAGTGAGCCAAGCTCACAGCACTGCCCTCCAGCCTGGATGACAGAGCAAGACTCCATTTCAAATTTAAAAAAAAAGGAAGATTTAGTGTCTGCAAAAATGTCTGCTTTATGATTAAAGTGCTGCACAAATTTCAGAGCATTTTATATATGGCAAAACGAGCTTAATAAAAATATAACATATTTTGCCCAACTAATGAATTGTAAATTTTGCAATACCACAATAAAACACAAGAGGGGGTTCGTCTATGTTTTTATTTTTTTTAAAGACGTGGTTTCACCATGTTGGTCAGGCTGGTCTTGAACTCCCAACCTCAGGTGATCCGCCCGCCTTGGCCTCCAAAGTGCTTGGATTACAGGCATGAGCCACCACACCCGGCCTATGTTTTTATTTTAATGACAGGTCATTCAACAAATTTTTCTGGGCGTTTACTAGGTGAAATTCTCTGATATTGTCAGAATTTTTGAGGGGCCCACCTAAGCAACTGTGCATTTCATTCATTCATTGTGGTACATTTTCTGCAGTTGAAGCTTCTAAGTGGTGCTTTGCTGAGGAAGCTAAACAAATAAAGCTGCTGATACTCCCATTCTCAAAAAAAGGGCAGTGTTCATCTGATCACTGTATTTGTATCCTCAATTTCAGAACCAGAAAAAGGCTAAATGATTCCCAGAGACACAGCCATGAAGCAGGTGGTTTCAATCTGAAAAAAATCAAGGTGAAAAGCTCTAGCAACCAGAAACAAGCAAATGGAGGAAAATGGAAAATGTAAGCTAGAAGGTATTACAAATGTGTACATATTGCTTTAAGGACTTTGAAGCACTAAAGAACTATCAGATATATTGTGTTGTTTATTTTACAAAAGATAATCAGTATTCTTTTTTTTTTTTTTTTTTTTTTTTGAGACAGAGTCTTGCTCTGTCGCCAGGCGCCAGGCTGGAGTGCAGTGGCGCCATCTTGGCTCACTGCAACCTCCACCTCCCGGATTCAAGCAATTCTCCTGCCTCAGCTTCCCTAGTAGCTGGGACTACAGGCGCATGCCACCACACCCAGCTATTTTTTGTATTTTAGTAGAGTCGGGGTTTCACCATGTTGGCCAGGATGGTCTCGATCTCTTGACCTTGTGATCCGCCCTCCTCGGCCTCCCAAAGTGCTGGGATTACAGGCGAGCCACTGCACCCAGCCCAAATAATCAATATTCCTGTTTTTAATTCTAACATGAGCAAAACTGTCATGTATCTTCCTTAATCATCTCTTTAATCTTTGCAACCTTGTGGTTAAGAGTACAATCTTTGGAATCAGATCTATGCTGTGAGCAAGTTACTTAACGAGACTGTGAGCAAGTTACTTAACTAAGTCCTTGAGACTCAGTTTCCTCATAATAGTATCATTCACAGGTTTTTGGGAGAATTAAATGAGAGAAAACAAGGCACATAGCACTGTTCTTGTCACATAGCATGGAATATTGCTTATTATCTCCTGTGCATAAACTTTAGCAGAATACTTGACAACTAGGATGTTGATGATGAGATGATTGTGGTGTCGGTGGTGACAATAACAAGAGCTAACACTTACAAAGGATTTACCATGCATCAAATATGCTTCTCAGTACTTTTGTGTATATTATGTAATGTTCCCAACAACCTCATGAAGTAAGTTACTGTTGTTATCCTCACTTTAATTTTACTTTTTTGGAGACAGAGGCTCATTCTGTAAGCGAGGCTGGAGGACAGTGGCAAGATTAGGACTCACTGTACTGCAGCCCCAACCTCCTGGGCTCAAGTGATCCTCCCGCCTTAGCCTCCTGAGTAGCTGGGACTACAGGCACTAACCACCACACTCAGCTAATTTTTGTTTTGTTTGTTTGTTTGACACTGAGTCTGGCTCTATCGCCCACGCTGGAGTGCAATGGCATGATCTCAGCTCACTGCAACCTCCACCTCCTGGGTTTAAGTGATTCTCCTGCCTTAGCCTCCTAAGTACCTGGGATTACAGGCACCCGCCACTGCGACCGGCTAATTTTTGTATTTTTAGTAGAAATGGGGTTTCACCATGTTGGTCAGTCTGGTCTTGAACTCCTGACCTCAAGTGATCTACTCGCCTTGGCCTCCCAAAGTGCTGGGTACTGGGATTACATATGTGAGCCATCGAACCTGGCCTTTTCTTTCTTTTCTTTTTCTTTTTTTTTTTTTTGAGACGGAATTTTGCTCTGTTGCCCAGAGTGAAGTGTTGTGATCTTGGCTCACTGCAACCTCCACCTTCGGATTCAAGTGATTCTCTGCCTCCGCATCCCGAGTAGCTGGCATTACAAGCACTTGCCACCACGTCCGGCTAACTTTTGTATTTTTAGTAGAAACGGGATTTCACCATGTTGGCTAGGCTGGTCTCCTCAGTTGATCCGCCTGCCTCCGCCTTCCAAAGTGCTGGGATTACCGCCTAGGATTTACTACTTTTTTCTTAATGCGGAAAAACTACATTCCCCATGATGCCCCAGATCCGGAAGGAAGTGAGACTCACACTTCCCGTGATTGCTTATAGACCGGAAGCCAGGGCCTTAGTTCTCTTTCCCATCTTGCAAGGTAAGAATGGCGGGCCTCTTTGCGAGACTCGAGTTCAGCACTCCCAATCCTTCGCCATCCGAACCTAGAAGGCATCCAGTCGCCAGCTTCAGGGGTCCGACATACCCACGGCTAACTGAGAGGCTTCCAGACGCTTCATTTTAGCCGTTTGGGTTTGCGGCGGGGCACTGTAGAATGCCGTAGTATCTCCTACCGGCTGTTCGCCAGTCTCTTGAGCTGCGGGGAACGAGGCCCTTTCGCGGACCCGTAGTGGACTGGTGGGTTAGAGGAAGCGGGACGACGGTGCGTGCACTTGAGTTATTGGCTCTTGGGTTCCAGAAAATGACACTGAGCTAGTCTCAGCTACGTTGGGGTTCCGGACTGAAGCCAAAAGATTTCGCGTCTTCCAGCGACCGCGACCGGAAGTGGCCTCTTGGTCTTTGCGTTCTTTTTCTGTTTGCGTTCAATTTGGGCTGATTGTGTTTGTGTCCACAATTCCTAAACTGAGTTTCTTTAAAAGAGACGGTGGTCTTAAGGGTTAAGACGAAAGGTACTGAAAGTAAAGGGTTTCAAGTTCTGGTCTTGCTGCTTCCTACATGTGGACACATTCTGCATCAGTTTTCTAATTCGCAAAGCAGTAATAAAAAATAATGATAATACCTGACCGCTCGATGTTTGGCAAAACCCTAATAGGTGTGAGATATCTGTTCCAAAGCCTCAAAAAAAGAGTTTATAATGTATTGGGGAGACAGCCCCCCCAAGTGAGCCATAGTGAAGACGAGTGGAATGGGTAGAGTTTGAGAGGAAGGTCTGTATCTTACCGGGGGAGGGATTGTAGTCTGGGGAGCCCAGCCCATCCATGTACAATTTGATTATTGCCTTGTTAAGAGATGATTGTAAAGTGCCTTTTTTATCTACAAAAAATATTTGTAGATGGCGGGTGAAAAAGTTGAGAAGCCGGATACTAAAGAGAAGAAACCTGAAGCCAAGAAGGCTGATGCTGGTGGCAAAGGGAAAAAGGGTAACCTCAAGGCTAAAAAGCCCAAGAAGGGGAAGCCCCATTGCAGCCGCAATCCTGTTCTTGTCAGAGGAATTGGCAGGTATTCCCGATCTGCCATGTATTCCAGAAAGGCCATGTACAAAAGGAAGTACTCAGCCGCTAAATCCAAGGTAAGGGAAGAGGGGACCACTGACAATTAATGTCTTAACCTTAGTTGGCATCCTCTAATCGTTGATGTATCTGTGTCCTTGTAGGTTGAAAAGAAAAAGAAGGAGAAGGTTCTTGCAACTGTTACAAAACCAGTTGGTGGTGACAAAAACGGCGGTACCCGGGTGGTTAAACTTCGCAAAATGGTAAGATGTGGGGACTGTAAATTGGATATTCGGTTGATGAGTGAATACTGTGAAGGTGTTTTTGAATATTTAGGTACTGTAAGTTTCTGCATGCCAGAGTTTGTGGCAGAAAGTAAAGGACTCTGGGTTTGCAACTTGGCTTCAACATTTACTGTAAATATTAAATAATTTAAGTTACTCTTCTGTGTTTTGTTTCTTTGCATGTAAAATGGAAATAAGGAGCCTGGGGCAGTGGCTCACGCCTGTAATCCCAGCACTTTGGGAGGCTGAGGTGGGTGGGATCACCTGAGGTCAGGAGTTGGAGGCTAGCCTGGCCATCATAGTGAAACCTTGTCTCTACTACAAATACAAAAAAAATTAGCTGGGCGTAGTGGCAGGTGCCTATAATTCAAGCTACTCGGGAGGCTGACGCAGGACAATCACTTGAAACCAGGAGGTGGAGGTTGCATTGAGCTGAGATTGTGCCATTGCACTCCAGCCTGGGCAACAAAAGCAAAACCCTGTCTCAAAAAGTAAAAATAATGCATTAAAGGATTTTTTTCATAAAAAGAAGAAAATAATAAATAATTTAAAAATAAAATGGAAATGAGGCTGGGTGTGGTGGCTTATGCTTGTAATCCCAGCACTTTGGGAGGCCAAGGCAAGCAGATCACCTGAGATCAGGAGTTAAAGACCAGCCTGGCCAACATAGTGAAACCCTGTCTCTACTAAAACAGACAGATTAGTCAGTTGCATGCTTGCAGTCTCAGCTACTTTAGAGGCTGAGGCAGGAGAATTGCTTGAACCCAGAAGGCAGAGGTTGCACCACTGCAATCCAGCCTGGGCAACAGAGAGAGACTCCATCTCAAAAGATAAGATGGGAATGAGAGTTTACCTCAAAGAGTTACTATAGAGATTAAATGAAATAATGCATAAGCTGTTCTATAGAACATTTCTCACTAGAGCAGTGTATCTTGGCCCCCTTTACCACACAAAAACCCAAGTCTCAGGACTTGCTCTTTAATGTTCACTATGGGAACATTCTCAAATATATTACACCATACAGTTTCACAGTTGAAGATTATTGCATGAGAGGGAAGATAATAGTTGCCTTGTGAACTGATATTCCTATTAAGTGATCACGTTTTTGGTGAAAGTGAAAGTGCACTAATGATATGGTATAGTTAGAAATAGGTTATTGTGAGTTATTTGTAGTCATGTCTTTAATGGCCCTTGCATGGTGTCTAATTGTACAGTAAATAATCTGCCAGTCCTATTGTCTGGTTTTGTGCAATTTGTTTTCCTTTGTGGATGAAGTGGGAGTAAGATTTGTTGCTGTGAGGATCGGATGAAGTGGTGAGGATACGAACACACTTAACTTGAATTGGAAAACAAGCCATATATCTCTAACCTGCAAAATGTGGCATGTCACACATGTGTAATCTCTGAGGTTTAGTTTTTGCTCAAGATTACAAAGGTGACTTGCTTGATGCTTTCTTTGCTTGAGCATCAGCTCATTCATTAAATGGTTTCAGTGGGGTACGGTGGCTCGCCCATGTAATCCCAGCACTTGGGGAGGCCGAGGCGGACAGATCACAAGGTCAGGAGATCAAGAGCATCCTGGTTAACATGGTGGAACCTCGTCTCTACTAAAAATACAAAAAATTAGCCAGGTGTGATGGCACATGCCTGTAGTCCCAGCTACTTGGGAGGCTGAGGCAGAATTGGTTGAAGAAGGCGAAGGTTGCAGTGAGCCCAGATTGCATCACTGCACTCCAGCCTGGTGACAGAGCAAGAATCCATCTCAAAAAAAAAAAAAAAATTGTTGCTGTCCTGTTTTGCACTCAGAGGATGCAGAAGCATTAGATTTTCCAAGTTTAAAATCTAAGCAGAAATGAAAATGGAATAGTATGAATACAGTGTACTTTCAAATAAATTAAAAGGCTATAGCAAAAGGTTGGCTGACATAGCTCGCCTCTACTAATCTGAATAGCTTATTTTAAATAAGTTGGATCTATGGACTCTCCCCAGCCTAGGTATTATCCTACTGAAGATGTGCCTCGAAAGCTGTTGAGCCATGGCAAAAAACCCTTTAGTCAGCACGTGAGAAAACTGCGAGCCAGCATTACCCCCGGGACCATTCTGATCATCCTCACTGGACGCCACAGGGGCAAGGTAAGAGTGCCTGTGTTTGTCGGGCTTCATTGTAGCTACCTGGGGTGCCTGATGGCAATGCATTTGTATGCTAGGTGTAGTATTCCTTTATTTACCTGTGTTTGGGGCAAGGGGAAATGATGTGCAAGATACAACTTAGTTGTTGAAAACAAGTTTAATCCATGGTGATTTATTAGCCATTTCCTGCTGTTCATTATGTTACACATATTCATTTGCTCAAAAACGTCTTTATGCCTGAGTACTACCTTGTAGCTTGCTGTGGTTGCTTCCGGAACTGCCAAGCTGTATAAATATACTTGTAGAAATTGCCTGTGACTTGATTAATTCAGAAGTCAGTTTTTAATTGCAGAAAATTACTTTGTTTTTACAGAGGGTGGTTTTCCTGAAGCAGCTGGCTAGTGGCTTGTTACTTGTGACTGGTAAGAAAATCCTTGACACTTCTTAATACCACAAGTTTCTGAGGCCCATTTCATGGCCTTGTGTGCATGTGGGTTAAACAGAGGTAGTGGCTTAAATTTGGTGTAGCAACATATCAAGTAATGGTTACATATTGTAGGATGATGATTAGTTCTCACTAAATTAATTTTCCCCCCCTTAGGACCTCTGGTCCTCAATCGAGTTCCTCTGCGAAGAACGCACCAGAAATTTGTCATTGCCACCTCAACCAAAATTGATATCAGCAATGTAAAAATCCCAAAACATCTTACTGATGCTTACTTCAAGAAGAAGAAGCTGCGGAAGCCCAGACACCAGGAAGGTGAGATCTTCGACACAGAAAAAGAGGTAGGTTTCTACTTGTCATCTCTTGTGTTAGTACTGGCCCTTCTACCTGGGAGTGAAAATAAACAGGCCTAATAAGCATTGTTGCACAAAAAGAAGAAAAATGAAAGGTTAAATAATGAGGAATACTGGGAAATACTTAGTATTCCAGATTTTTTTTTTTTTAGACTGAGTCTCACCCTTGTTGCCCAGGCTGGAGTGCAATGGTGCAGTCTCACTGTATCCTCTGCCTCCTGGGTTCAAGCAATTCTCCTGTCTCAGCTTCCTGAGTAGCTGGGATTACAAGCTTCCACCAACACTGCCAGCTGATGTTTGGTATTTGTAGTAGAGACAGGGTTTCACCATGTTGGCCAGGCTGGTCTCAAACTCCTGACCTCAGGTGATCGGCCCACCTCCTCCCCAAAGTGCTGGGATTATAGGTGTTAAGCCACTGTGCCCGGCCCCAGATTCTTCTAAATTTGAGTAGTTCTTTTAGCAGGCTGGGAGCTCAACTTAGAATCCTGAGGTTTTCATGGAATTGTGTGGGAATTAACTGCTACCATTGTGTTGAGAATATATCCTTCCTTATCCTTGATGTGTACTAAAGCGTACAAAAGCATAAGAGCTGTTCTTATTAACATTAAAAATAGGTTGTATTTCACATCATTCCAAGGAAAGGATTGTCAGAATTTGCCTTTAATGTTTGCTAAATATTCTTGGGGATTAGTACTTGTGAGACAGGACTCCTTAGTTGACTTACAAGTAACTTGATAAGTGCCTGTTTTAAAATGTTTTTCTTTTTATTTAGAAATATGAGATTACAGAGCAGCGCAAGATTGATCAGAAAGCTGTGGACTCGCAAATTTTACCAAAAATCAAAGCTATTCCTCAACTCCAGGGCTACCTGCGATCTGTGTTTGCCCTGACAAATGGCATTTATCCTCACAAATTGGTGTTTTAAATGTCCTAATAATCTAATTAAATAACTGATAACCTTTCGTTTGTGTCTTTTTTGAAAATTTTGGTTTTTAAAAGAAATTCTTACCTGCCTGAAGGTATGGTTTGACCATGCCAGCTCACCTAGGGGTTTTCCTTTGTAGAGAATGGTTTGGAAGGGAGTGGTGTCTTCAAGAGAACTTGTTTGTTGGCTTCGCATCCGTGTTCTTGGCTTTAGATTCTTTCTTAGTGCTCAGCTAATAACTTTTTCACCTACCCTCTACCAATCTAAAGCAGTAGCATTTTCTCGCTCATCCCTGAAGAAGTCAGTGCTAAACTGTACACGGCTGAGAGAATACCAACTACTCGGACAACAAACTTCATTTCTTCCCCATGTGCTCAATTGTCAACTCCTCCCCAATAATTATGAGGCCATGCTTTGTTTCCCAGGCTGGTGCAGTGGCTATTCATGAGCACATTTACCACATACTATGCCCCCAATTTCTGTTGCCCAGCTAGTTCAACTCCTGAGCTCTAGCTATCCTCTCACTTAGGCCTCTCAGAGTATGGGGATTATAGATACATGCCACTGTACACTCCTAGATTTGTGCATCTTAATTTTGGCAGATGTCCCAAACACTCGTCCAAGTGTTAAACCAGTTTATTTGCTCTGGTAATGTATGAGAGTACCCATGTTCTCATAAGTGGGTTCTCAAACTTGGGTTTTTGCCAACAGATGAAAAAATAGGCTGGGTGTGCTGGCTTCCACCTATAACCCTCACATTTTGGGAGAGGGGGCCAAGAGGATCACGAGCCTAGGAGGTCCAGGCTGCAGTGATTTACTGCACACCAGCCAGCATGACAGACCCTGTGTCCAAAAAAAGGTCACAGTCACTCACACTTGTAATCCCAGCAACTTTGGGAGGCCAAAGCTGGCAGATCACCTGGGGTCAGGAATTCAAGACCGGCCTCCCATGTCTACTAAAATACAAAAAAAAAAAAAAAAAAAAAAAGCCAGGCATGATGGCAGGTGTCTATAATCCCAGCCACTCAGTAGGCTGAGGAAGGAGAATCGCTTGAACCTGGGCAGCAGAGGTTGCAATGAGCCAACACCACTGCACTCCAGCCTGGGTGACAGAGCAAGACTCAGGGAATCTGGAAGATTTTGTTTACATGGGTTATTTACATCTTTATATTCACCATATTAAAACTGAGAGGTTATTAGAACATTTTTAAATAACATGTTTATATAAATAACATTTTTATTAAAAACAAATTTGGGCCAGACAGTGGCTCACACCTGTAGTCTCAGTGCTTTGGGAGGCCAAGGCAGGAGAATCGCTTGAGCCTAGGAGTTTGAGATCAGCCTGGGCAACAGCAAGACCCTGTCTACAAAAAATAAGCCCAGCCTGATGGTATGCGCCTGTGGTTCTGACTACTTGGGAGGCTGAGATTGGGGGATGGCTTGAGCCTGGGGTTCGAGTCTGCAGTAAGCTATGATCGCACCACTGCACTCCAGCCTGGGCAACAGCAAGACCCTGTCTCTCAAAATTTTTCCAAAGCAAATTACAAGGACGATGGTTTTACACTCCTGTAAATGTCTGCCATGTTTGGCTTCATAGGAGACAGATTCTCGTATCTGCTTCTGCATTCAGTCTCTTGCAATATCACATTATATATTACACCTCGGGAAAACTCCATTCTACACTTAAAAGGACAATAGCTTAACAGTAGCATAATTATTTTTTTTTTTTTAAAGACGGGGTTTCACCATGTTGGTCAGGTTGGTCTTGGACTCCCGACCTCAGGTGATCCGCCCGCCTTGGCCTCCAAAGTGCTTGGATTACAGGCGTGAGCCACCGCGCCCAGCCGACAATTTTTTTTTTTTTTTAATTCGGAATCTTGTTGTCACCCAGGCTGGAGTGCAGTGGTGCAGTCTTGGCTCACTGCAACCTCTGCCTCCCGGGTTCAAATGATTATCCTGCCTCAGCCTCCTGAGTAGCTAGGATTACAGGCGTGTGCCACCATGCCCAGCTAATTTTTGTACTTTTAGTAGATGTGGGGTTTCACCATGTTGGTCAGGCTGGTCTCGAACTCCTGACCTTGTGATCCACCCGCCTCGGCCTCCAAAAGTGCTGGGATTACAGGCGTGAGCCACCACACCTGGCTGACAAATTGTTTTAACTTCACAGGTCCCTTTTTTAAGGATCTCTGGGACATCTAAGGATCCCTAGATCCTACTTTGAGACTCATTGCACTAGCCTCTGCATTGTTTCAAAGGTGGAATCAAACAGATTCCACCCATTTTGTTTTGACCAATAAAATTTGGCATAAGTAATGCGGACCATCCAAACCTAGGCCTTGTGCACCTGCCTTTCTTTCCTGGGACACTGCCGCAGCCATGCGTAGAAGCCAGGGCTAGCCTCCCTGAGGGTAGATGAGGCCATGTGGAGAGAAAGGCCCAGTCAGGAGTCAGCTCCAACCACGAGCTATGTGAGTAAGGCCAGCCAGTCAGTCAAACCTCCAGACACCTGCAGCCACATGAATGACCCCAGGCAGGACCAGCAGAACTGCCCAGCAGAGCCCAACCCAAAATGCTGACCCACAGAATTATAAGCACATAAAACAGTTGTTGTAAGCCACCGTTTTTTGCTTTTTGTTTTGTTTTTTTTTGAGACAGAATCTGGCTCTGTTGCCCAGGCTGGAATGCAGTGGTGCTCTCTTACTGCTCTTTCACTTTTTTTTTTTTTTTTTGAGATGGAGTTTTGCTCTTGTCGTCCAGGCGGGAGTGCAATGACACAATCTTGGCCCACTGCAACCTCCACCTCCCAGGTTCAAGTGATTCTTTTGCCTCAGCCTCCTGCATAGCTGGGATTAAAGGTGCCTGCCACCACACCCAGCTAATTTTTTTGGTATTTTTAATAGAAACAGGGTTTCACCATGTTGGCCAGGCTGGTCTGGAACTCCTGAACTCAAGTGATCCTCCTGTCTCACCCCCGCAAAGTGCTGGGATAACAGGCATGAGCCACCATGCCCGGCAAGTGTCTTTATTTTCTTTTGCTTAGCCACATGAGCTAACTTTCTAAAAGCACATATACTGCTTTTATAACAAAATATTATTGTTATTTTAAAAAGCAAATTGCAGAAATTTATGTAAAATACAACTTCTTTTTTTTTTTTTTTTTTTTTTTAAAGACAGGGTTTCACCGTGTTGGTCAGGCTGATCTTGAACTCCCGACCTCAGGTGATCCACCCGCCTTGGCCTCCAAAGTGCTTGGATTACAGGCGTGAGCCACCATGCCCGGCCTATAAAATACAACTTCTAAAACAGTATATGTGGGAGTGTATATTCAGGGCAACTTGAATCTATGCTCCCAGGGGGAATAAAGAAAAAATATGTAAGTTTAGTTTTACAACTATATAAAAATGTATGTGCATAAATACAAAAGTTAAAAAGGAATAAAATTTATGCATATGAATTGAAAACGTGTCTACACAAAACCTGCACATAATTGTTTATAGCAGCTTTGTTCATAACTGCCAAAATTTGGGAGCAATTAAAATGTCCTTCAGCTAGTGAATGGATAACCTGTGGTATATCCATACAATGGGACATCATTTAGTGATAAAAAGAAATAAGCTATCAAGCAACAACATATATGGAGAACTTTAAATACATAGTACATTTTTTTTTTTAGTCAAGACTGGGTTTCACTATGCTGGCCAAGCTGGTCTCAAACTCCTGACCTTGTGATCCACCCGCCTCAGCCTCCCAAAATACTGGGATTACAGGCGTGAGCCACCACGCCCAGCCTTAAATAGGTATTGCTAAGAGAAAGCAGCCCATCTGAAAAGGGCTTTTTTTAAAAAAAATATGGTACACTCAGTCAGCCAAGGTGGCTCATGCCTGTAATCCCAGCACTTTGGAAGGCCGAGGTGGGTGGATCACCTGATGTCAGGAGTTTGAAACCAGCCTGACCAATATGGTGAAACCTCATCTCTATAAGAAAAATAAAAAATAAGCCGGGCGTGGTGGCTCACGCCTGTAATCCAAGCACTTTGGAGGCTGAGGCGGGCGGATCACCTGAGGTCGGGAGTTCAAGACCAGCCTGACCAACATGGTGAAACCCCGTCTTAAAAAAAAAAAAGAAAAATAAAAAATAAAAAATTTAAATTAAAAAAAAATATTACGGAACGCTTCACAAATTTGCGTGTCATCCCTTCGCAGGGGCCATGCTAACTTCTCTGTATTGTCAGTTTTCCTATATGTGTTGCCAAAGGAAACACTTTTTTTTTTTTTTTTTTTTTGAGACAGGGTTTTGCTCCATCACCCAGGCTGGAGTGCAGTGGTGAGTTCTCAGCTCATACTAACCTCTGCCTCCCGGGTTCTGAATAGCTGGGATTACAGGCGCCTGCCACTGCGCCCAGCTAATTTTTGCATTTTTAGTAGAGACAGGGTTTCACCATCTTGGTCAGGTTGGTCTTGAACTCCTAACCTCATGATACACCACCTTCAGCCTCCCAAAGGGCTGGGATTACAGGCGTGAGCCACTACTTCTGGCTTTTTCTTTTTTTTTTTGAGATGGAGTCTCATTGTGTTGCCCAGGCTGGAGTGCAGTGGCAAGTTCTTGGCTCACTGCAACCTCTGCCTCCCAGGTTCAAGAGATTCTCCTGCTTTAGCCTCCCAAGTAGCCAGGACTACAGGCATACAGGCATACACCACCATGCCTGGCTAATTTTTGTATTTTTAGTAGAGAGGGAGTTTCAGCATGTTGGGCAGGCTGGTCTCAAACTCCTGACCACAAGTGATACCCGCCTTGGCCTCCCAAAGTGCTAGGATTGCAGGTGTGAGCCACCGTGACGGGCCCTTACATGTAGTTTCTTTTTTTGGTTTGAGACAGTCTCGCTCTTTCACCAGGCTGGAGTGCAGTGGCGTGATCTCAGCTCACTGCAATCTCCAACTCCTGGGTTCAAGCCATTCTCCTGCCTCACCCTCCCCGGTTGTTGGGATTAAAGGCGTGTACCATCACAGGCAACTAATTTTTTTTTTTGTTCCCCTTCTTAATGACTTTCTTTTAACAGCATTTTTTTTTGTATTTTTTGTAGAGACAGGGTTTCACCATGTTGGCCAGGATAATCTCAATCTCCTGACCTTGTGATCCGCCCGCCTCAGCCTTTCAAAGTGCAAGGATTACAGATGTGAGCCACTGGGCCCAGCCTGTTATGGTGTCTTAAAGGGTCAAATAATATTAGATAATATTTGCTGGATGCAGTGGTTCACACCTGTAATCCCCGACCTTTGGGAGGCCAAGGTGGGAGGATCACTTAAACCCAGGAGTTCAAGACCCGTCTGGGTAGCATGGTGAGATCCTGTCTATACAAAAATATACAGAAATTAGCTGGGCGCCTGTGGTCCCAGCTACTCGGGAAGCTGAGGTTGGAGAATCGCTTGAACCCAGGAGGCAGAGGTTGCAGTAAGCCATGATTGCACCACTGCATCCAGCCTGGCAACAGAGTGAGACCCTTTCTTAAAAGAAAAAAAAAGAAAGAAAAAAAGATGAAAATTAGTAGCCACTATGAGTTTCAGTCTGTTAAACTCAAGACATGCCAGAAATAATTTTTCAGTTTTTATTTTTTGAGACAGGATCTTGTTCTGTCCCCCAGGCTGGAGAGCAGTGGCATCATCACTGCTGCTCACTGCATCCTTGACTGCCCTGGCTCAAGTGATCCTTCAGCTTTAGCCTCCTGAGTAGCTGGGACTACAGGAGCTTACATGTCCATCTCATTTTTGTTGTTGTTGTTGTTAGTCTGTTTTATTTTGTTTTGTTTTGCAGAGACAGGATCTCACCATGTTGCCCAGGCTGGTCTCGAACTCCTAGGCTCAAAGCAATCCACCCATCCTCAAAGTGCTGGAATTATAGGCTTGAGTCACTGTGCCTGGCCCGGTTTTTAAAAGTCAACTTCTGACTTTTAAAACCCTGTAGATAAAACTTCAGGTATTCTTTATTTTTTTTTTCTGGAGACGGTTTCCCTCTGTCATCCAGGCTGGAGTGCAGTGGCACCATCTCAGCTCACAACAACCTCCCCTTCCCGGGTTTAAATGATTCTCATGCCTTAGCCTCCCAAGTAGCTGCAATCACAGGCGCCAGCCACCAAGCCTGACTAATTTGTGTATTTTTAGTAGAGATGGGGTTTCTCCATGTTGGCCAGGCGGGTCTGGAGCTCTTGGCCTCAAATGATCTGCCTGCCTCGGCCTTCCAAAATGTTGGGATTACAGGCATTCACCACCACACCTGGCCTACATTGGGTATTCTTAGGTCTTGAGGTAGATCATATTTCTCAAAAGATGGCAACAATATCTCCCACCCTATTTGGTATTTTTTTCATTTTTCATTTTTATATTTTTTATTAGACTTTAATAATAAAAGTATTATTTTAATAATAAAAGTATTACTCCCCTTGTCCTTAAACCCCGAAAGGCCCACGTGTACGATGCTCCCCTCCCTGTGTCCATGTGTTCTCATTAACTCCCACTTATGAGTGAGAATATGTGGTATTTGGTTTTCTGTTCCTGTGTTAGTTTGCTGATGGTTTCCAGCTTCATTCATGTCCCTGAAAAGGACATGAACTAATTCTTTTTTATGGTTGCATAGTATTCCATGGCGTATATGTGCGACATTCTCTTTATCCAGTCTATCATTGATGGGCATTTGGACTGGTTCCAAGTCCTTGCTATTGTAAATAGTGCTGCATTAAATATACGTGTGCATGTGTCTTTATAGTAGAATGATTTATAATCCTTTGGATATCTACCCAACAGTGGGATTGCTGGGTCAAATGATGTTTGTGGTTCTAGATCCTTGAGGAATTGCCACACTGTCTTCCACAATGGTTGAACTAATTTACACTCCCACCAATAGTGTAAAAGCATTCCTATTTCTCCGTGTCCTCTCCAGCACCTGTGGTTTCCTGACTTTTTAATGATCACCATTCTAATTGACATGAGATGGTAATTCATCATGGTTTTGATTTGCATTTCTTTAATGACCAGTGGTGATGAGCTTTTTAAAATATGTTTGTTGGCCGCATAAATGTCTTCTTTTGAGAAGTGTCTGTTCATAATCCTTCACCTACTTTTTGATGGGGTTATTTTTTTTCTTGTAAACTTGTTTAAGTTCCTTGTAGATTCTGGATATTAGACCTTTGTCAGATGGATAGATTGCAAACATTTCCTCCCATTCTGTAGGTTGCCCGTTCACTCTGATGATAGTTTCTTTTGCTGTGCAGAAGCTTTTTAGTTTAATTGGATCCCATTTGTTAATTCTGGCTTTTGTTGCTATTACTTTTGGTGTTTTAGTCATGAAGTCTTTGCCCCTGTGCCCATGCCTATGTCCTGCATGGTACTGCTTAGGTTTTCTTCTAGGGTTTATGGTTTTAAGTCTTATGTTTAAGTCTTTAATCCATCTTGAGTTATTTTTTGTATAAGGTGTAAGGAAAGGGTCCAGTTGCAGTTTTCTGCTTATGGCCAGCCAGTTTTCCCAATATCATTTATTAAATAGGGAATCCTTTCCCCATTGCTTGTTCTTGTCAGGTCTGTCAAAGATTAGATGGTTGTAGATGTGTGGTGTTATTTCTGAGGCCTCTGTTCTGGTCCACTGGTCTATATATCTGTTTTGGTACCAGTACCATGCTGTTTGATTGCTGTAGCCTTGAGGTATAGTTTGAAGTCATGTAGCTTGATGGCTCCAGCTTTGTTCTTTTTGCTTAGGATTGTCTTGGCTATACAGGCTCTTTTTTAGTTCCATATGAAATTTAAAGTCGTTTTTTCTAATTCCGTGAAGAAAGTCAATGGTAGCTTAGTGGGAACAGCATTGAATCTATAAATTACTTTGGGCAGTATCAATATCATGATATTAATATTTCCTATCCATGAGCATGGAATGTTTTTCCATTTGTTCATGTCCTCTCTTACTTGCCTTCACATCCCTTGTAAGTTGTATTCCTAGGTATTTTATTCTCTTTGTAGCAATTTGTCTATTATTGGTGTATAGGAATGCTTGTGATTTCTGCACATTGATTTGTATTGTGAAACTTTGCTGAAGTTGCTTAACAGCTTAAGGAGATTTTGGGCTGAGACAGTGGGGTTTTCTAAATATACAGTCATGTCATCTGCAAACAGACAATTCAATTTCTTCACTTTCTATTTGAATACCCTTTATTTCTTTCTCTTGCTTGATTGCCCTGGCCAGAATTTCCAATACTATGCTGAATAGGGTGGTGAGAAAGGGCATCCTTGTCTTGTGCCAATTTTCTTTTTTTTTTTTTTTGAGATGGAGTCTTGCTCTGTCACCCAGGCTGGAGTGCAATGGTGTGATCTCGGCTCACCACAACCTCCGCCTCCCAGGTTAAAGCGATTCTCCTGCCTCAGTCTCCTGAGTAGCTAGGATTACAGACGCGTGCCACTACGCCTAAGTTTTGTATTTTTAGTAGAGACAGGGTTTCACCATGTTGGCCAGACTGGTCTCGAACTCCTGACCTTGTGATCCGCCCATCTAGGCCTTCCAAAGTTCTGGGATTACAGGTAGGAGCCACTGCACCCAGCATTGTCCTGGTTTTCAAAGAGAATGCTTCCAGCTTTTGCCCATTCAGCATGATACTGACTATGGGTTTGTCATAAAGGCTCTTATTATTTTGAGATATGTTCCACTGATACCTAGTTTATTAAGTGTTTTTAGCATGAAGGGGTATCGAATTTTATTGAAGGCTTTTTCTGAATCTATTGAGATAGTCATGTAGTTTTTGTCATTGGTTCTGTTTATGTGATGAATCATGTTTATTGATTAGCATATGTTGAACCAGCCTTGCATCCCAGGGATGAAGCTGACTTGATTATGGTGGATAAGCTTTTTGATATGCTGCTGGATTCAGTTTGCCAGTATTTTATTGAGGATTTTTGCATTGATGTTCATCAGGGATATTGGCCTGAAACTTTTTTTTTTTTTTTTTTTGGTCATGTCTCTGCCACATTTTGGTATCAGGATGATGCTGGCTTGATAAAATGAGATAAGGAGGAGTCCCTCTCTTTCTATTGTTTGTAATAGTTTCAGAAGGAATGTTACCAACTCCTCTTTGTACCTCTGGTGGAATTCGGCTGTAAATCTTTCTGGTCCTGGGATTATTTTGGTTGGTAGCCTATTATTGCCTCAATTTCAGAACTTGTTACTGGTCTGTGCAGCGGTTAAACTTCTTTCTGGTTTAGTCTTGGAATGGTGTATGTGTCCAGGAATTTATTAATTTCTTCGAGATTTTCTAGTTTGTTTTTTTGAGACTGAGTTTCACTTTTGTTGCCCAAGCCAGAGTGCAATGGTGTGATCTTGGCTCACCACAACCTCTGCCTCCCGGGCTCAAGCAATTCTCCTGCCTCAGCCTCCCAAGTAGCTAGGATTACAGGCATGCACCATGATGCCGGCTAATTTTGTATTTTTAGTAGAGACAGTGTTTCTCCATGTTGGTCAGGCTGGTCTTGAACTCCTGATCTCAGGTGATCTGCCCACCTCGGCTTCCAAAGTGCTGGGATCACAGATATGAGCCCCTTCACCCAGCTGATTTTCTAGTCTATTTGTGATGAGGTGTTTATAGTATTCTCTGATGGTAGTTTGTATTTCTGTGGGATCAGTGGTGACATCCCTTTATCATTTTTTTTTTTTTTTTGATACAGAGTTTCACTCTTGTTGCCCAGGCTGGAGTGCAATGGCACGGTCTCGGCTCATTGCAACCTCCACCTCACAAACAATTCTCCTGTCTCAGCCTCCCGAAGTAGCTGAGATTACAGCAGCCCACCACCATGCCCAGCTAATATTTGTATTTTTAGTAGAGACAGGGTTCCACCATGTTGACCAGGCTGGTCTTGAACTCCTGACCTCAGGTGATCCGCACACCTTGGCCTCCCAGAGTGCTGGGATTACAGGAGTGAGCCACTGTGCCTAGCCCCTTTATCATTTTTTATTGTGTCTATTTGATTGTTCTCTCTTTTCTTTATTATCCTGGCTAGCGGTCTGTTAATCTTTTCAAAAAACCAGCTCTTACATTTATTGACTTTTTGAAGGGTTTTTGTGTCTCTATCTTCTTTAGTTCTGCTCTGATCTTAGTTATTTCTTGTCGTCTGCTAGTTTTTGAAATGTGTTTGCTCTTGATTCTTTAGTAATTTTATTTTTATTTATTTATTTTGAGACAGAGTCTCACTCTGTTGCCCAGGCTGGAGTGCAGTGGCATGATCTTGGCTCACCACAACCTCCGCCTCCCAGGTTGAGCGATTCTCCTGCCTCAGCCTCCTGAGTAGCTGTGACTACAGGTGTGCACCATCATGCTCATCAAATTTTTGTATTTTTAGTAGAGACAGGGTTTCCTTGTGTTGGCCAGGCTGGTCTCGAACTCCTGACCTCATGATCTGCTCACCTTGGCCTCCCAAAGTGCTGGGATTACAGGCGTGAGCCTCCACACCTGGCCTTCTAGTTATTTTAATTGTGATGTTAGGGTGTCAATTTTAGATCTTTCCCACTTTCTCATGTGGGCATTTAGTGCTATAAATTTCCCTCTAAATACTGCTTTAGCTGTGTCCCAGAGATTCTGGTACATTATGTCTTTGTTCTCATTGGTTTCAAAGAACTTATTTACCCAGTAGTCATTCAGGAGCATGTTGTTCAGTTTCCCTGTAGTTGTGCGGTTTTGAGTGAGTTTTTTAATCCTAATTTGATTGCATTGTGGTCTGAGAGACTGTTATGATTCCCATTCTTTTGCATTTGCTCAGGAGTGTCTTACTTTCAATTACATGATCAATTTTAGAATAATTGTTATGTGGTGCTGAGAAGAATGCATATTCTGTTGATTTGGGGTGGACAGTTCTGTAGATGTCTATTAGGTTTGCTTGCTTCAGAACTGAGTTCAAGTCCTGAGTATTCTTGTTAATTTTCTGTCTTGTTGATCTGTCTAATATTGACAGTGGGGTGTTAAAGTCTCCAACTATTATTGTGTAGGAGTCTAAGTCTCTTTGTAGGTCTCTAAGAACTTGCTTTATGAATCTGGGTGCTCCTGTATTTGGTGCATATATATTTAGGAGAGTTAGCTCTTCTTAATGCATTGATCCCTTTACCATTATGTAATGCCCTTCTTTGTCTTTTAAAATCTTGGTTGGTTTAAAGTCATTTTTATCGGAGACTAGGATTGCAGCCCCTGCTTTTTTTTTTTTTTTTTGCTTTGCATGTGCTTGGTAAATATTCCTCCATCCCTTTATTTTGAGCCTATTTATGTCTTTGCATGTGAGATGGGTCTCCTGAATACAGCACATGGATGGATCTTGACTATCCAATTTGCCAGTCTGTGCCTCCCCTCCCCGCCCCCCATGATGGAGTCTTGCTCTGTTGCCCAGGCTGGGGTGCAGTGGCACGATCTTGGCTCACTACAACCTCCACCTCCCAGGTTCAAGCAATTCTCCTGCCTCAGCCTCCCAAGTAGCTGGATTTACAGGCTGAAGCTACCACACCTGGCTAATTTTTTTTGTATTTTTAGTAGAGATAGGTTTCACCATGTTGGCCAGGCTGGTCTCAAACCCCTAACCTTGTGATCTGCCCACCTCGGGATCCCAAAGTGCTGGGATTACAGGCATGAGTCACTGCACCTGGCCAAGAACAACTTTTTCTTAATCTAATTTTTTTTCAGGAGAGGAATGTTTGCAAATTTCCAAGTCAGAACTGGAAATCCCAGTGCAGCAATGCCTGTGATGCACACAAGGTGGCGCTAGAGGACATAGCATCTTTCAGAGCTCCCTGGTACTGATTTTTTTCAAATGAGAAAGGTATTTAATGCTGCTTCATCTTCTGGCTTTTCATCAATGTGGAGGCCCACCCTATAGTTTTAGCAATTCAGTGGTACTCGAAGGAGAATTCCCCCCTCCTCATTTTCAAATATCTATTTCATCTGATTTCTTTTCCCTGCTGCCTCAGAGATTCACCGATGAGCCAAAATAATCTTTGAAACAAAAATATGAACAGGGCCTACCAGAACACTTTGAAAAAAAGATTTTGAGTAGGTGTGTGTGTTTCCTCTTCTAGGCTGTAATTAGTGAGATGGAAATAATCTCCCCCATAGGTTGTGTGTGTGTGTGTGTGTGTGTGTGTGTGTGTGTGTGTGTGTGTGTATTTTTTCCTTGGTGTTTTGAAAGGCCTTAACATGGCTGCCTCATCTAAAACCACCTTTGAGCCCTAATAAAGTTTATCAAGGACCACTTATCTTCACACCACACTCACATATTTTTGGATCCAGGAAGGATTACAGAGTCATTTTAGACAGTCAGCTGGTATAGAAAAGCCAACAGAAGGGAGAGATATTGCAAAATCCCACAAGGGTCCCGGCTTGAGCCAGGGCCAGCGAGTATCATGTCAGCAGCTGGGGCAGGACAGAGATGATCCCCATCAACAAGCCTGCTCCCTCTTGGGAAGATGTCTCCCAGGGGTAACTGAGGTCCAACCTAGTCATAGCTATTCTTCCTGCTTTCCTTATGTTTCTTCTCTGCTTCTAATTTAGGGTTGCCCAGCCAACACTTTCTCTTGCTCCTTTTCCCATCCTGATTCCCCATTCTCAACTAGAAGAGTAGAAAGGACAATTCCAAAGAAAATAAGTCAGCTGGGCGTGGTGGCTCACGCCTGTAATCCCAGCACTTTGCAGGACGAGGCAGGCAGATCACGAGGTCAGGAGTTCCAGACCAGCCTGACCAACATGGTGAAACCCCGTCTCTATTAAAAATACAAAAATTAGCTGGGTGTGGTGGTGCACACCTGTAATCCCAGCTACTCAGGAGGCTGAGGCAGGAGAATCACCTGAACTCTGGAAGTGGAGGTTGCAGTGAGCTGAGATCATGCCACAGCACTTCAGCCTGGGCGATACAGTAAGATTCTGTCTCAAAAAAAAGAGAAAGAAGTCATAAGCCATAAATCTTTCCTTCCTATATAAATGAATGCCTTGTATGTGTATTTGTGCGTTGTCTAGACTAGATATGGATTCTCTGCCTCCTAGCTTCCAACTTAAAGTTCTTTTAGCAGGCATTTTCTTTGTCTTGCTGATGTGTTCTAAAAATCCCTACTAAATAGTATTATTTCCAGAGGGGTTATATAAATATTAATTCATTAGCTGCCTCATCATGGTGCAGTGGCAGCCATGCAGTCCTATGACTAATTACTGTTGCTAAAATATTAAATAACTATTCATTATGCAGTCTAAAGACTTTAAGCCCTAGATCTGTGTTGTTTTCATCACTTAGGGTGAAGGACAAGAGTTCCTGGGCACGTTGACTCCTGATCTTGAAATATCATTAAGAGTAGAAGAAATAAGATTAAGAGTAGAAGAAATTTTATCTGAGCTATTTAAGATGACTAGAATCCAGAATCTGAGCATTTAAAAACTGTGATGGGCTGGTCATAGTGGCTCATGCCTGTAATCCCAGTGCTTTGGAAGGCCAAAGTGTGAAGATCACTTGAGGCTAGGAGTTGGAGATCACCCTAGGCAACATAGGGAGAGCCCATCTCTACAAAATTTTTTTTTTTAAATTAAAAAATACCAGCTTGGCCAACATGGCAAAACCCCATCTCTACTAAAAACAGAAAAAAAATTAGCTGGGCATCCATGCCTGTAGTTCCAGCTACTTCGGAGGCTGAGGCAGAAGAATTGCTTGAACCCAGGAGCCAGAGGTTGCAGTGAGCCAAGATCGAGCCACTGGACTCCAGCCTGGGTGACAGAGCAAGATTCCATCTCAAAAAAAAAAAAGTTGTCATGAGGTTTGGAAAAGGGTATGAAGGAGTTTCCTTATAGCTAAGGAAGCTAGAGTTGTAAAATCAGACAGACCTGGGTTTACATGTGAGCTTTGTTGTTTACTGGCTTTGTGACATTGAGCAAAGTATCTAACTAAGCATTGGTTTTCCAGCTGAAACCAGATATTATTAGGAATAATAATGCTCCTCTCCCCCTCTCAGACAGTTGGGAGGATTTGATGAAATGGCCATTCCATTACACTTGCCTGTTTTATTGTGTCCATGGTTCTGATCATCTCTGAACTGCTGGACTTACTGTTTTCTTCTTCCTCTTCTTTCTTCTTTTCTTCTTTTTTTTTTTTTTAAAGACAAGGTTTCACCATGTTGGTCAGGCTGGCTGGTCTTGAATTCCCAACCTCAGGTGATC
Source organism: Plecturocebus donacophilus (assembly GCA_004027715.1). Lineage (NCBI taxonomy): Eukaryota > Metazoa > Chordata > Mammalia > Primates > Pitheciidae > Plecturocebus > Plecturocebus donacophilus. The sequence continues at coordinate 17,264 of PVKP010020253.1, read as the reverse complement.
CGCCTGCCTTGGCCTCCAGAGTGCTTGGATTACAGGCGTGAGCCACCACGCCCGGCCTCTTTTCTTCTTTTTTGAGACAGGGTCTTGCTCTGTTGCCCAGGCTGGAGTGCAGTGGCATAATCTCAGCTGATTCACTGTAACTTCTGCCTTTTGGGCTCAAGCAATCTTCCTGCCTCAGCCTCCTGAGTAGCTGGGACTTCAGGCGTGCACCACTATGCCCGGCTAATTTTTGTATTTTTAGTAGAAATGGAATTTCGCCATGTTGGCCAGGCTGGTCTCGAACTCCTGACCTTGTGATCTGCCCACCTTGGCCTCCTAAAGTGCTGGGATTACAGGTGTGAGCCACCGTGCACAGCCCTTATTATTTTTTAAGTAATAAAAATATGCAAGTGTTGTATTTTTAGCGAGATAAGAAGATCAGCACCAAGACAAAAGTATGACGAATTGCAGGGTCTTTATTGCCGCGACCTCGGAGGACTCATGTCTCTCCAACCCGTGGCCTCGAGTTGAGGGAGAACTGGGCTTTTATGCTAAACAACACTTTTGGGGGGCTGGGGATTTTCCAAGGGGGGGAGGACTGGGGATCTCTGCAAGTAGGCAGTTTGTACAGAAGCCAAGGTCAGCAGTTAGCGACAGTGAAAACTCTCAGTATCAGTAAGCAAGCAGTTTGTTCAGAAGCCAAGGCCAGCAGCTAGAGACAAGGGGATTTCTTCTCAGGGTCCATGTGACCTTGAGCGGCGAGTTCTTGAATTCCATTGAAATGAGGCTGGTGTCTGCACCTGGCATTGGCCTGATTAATCATAGTGCCTTATCACTAGCCTGTGAGCCTGCACACAGCTTGTGAGCCTGAGAAGCCATTACATTTTAGCCTGGCTGAAGCCATTTTCCTTGCCACATCACACAAGTAATAGAGAACAATCTCATCTTAGTGGTTCCAGACCAGCCCCACACTCCCATGGCAACTCACCTTAAAGATTTGGTGTGTATTCCCTCATGCATTTTTCTTTATAGATACAGTTTTCTTTTCTTGCTTTTATAAAATGGGACCGATGGGCATATATATGTTTTTGGTGGGGAGGGAGAGATGGGATCTCTCTGTTACCCAGGCTGGAGTGCAGTGGCAACATAATAGCTCACTGCAGCCTCCACCTCCTGGGTTCAAGAGATCCTCCTGCCTCAGCCTCCCGAGTAGCTGGTACTACAGGTGACTGCCACTGTGCCCAGCTAATTTTTTATTTTTTGTAGAGATGGGATTTCCCTACGTTGCCCAGGCTGGTCTCTAGCTTCTGGGCTGAAGCAATCCTGTCTCAACCTTCCAAAGTGCTGAGCCACTGCACCCGGCCTAGTGAGCATATTTTAAGGTATATGTCAATTCGTGTGGAACACTGATGAAATTAACATAGCAATAATTAGAACTGCCACTCGTGGAGTACATATTAAGTGCTGGGCATTGGGCGCCAAGCGTTGTTAATAAACCACTTTATTTTCACCAGGTTTTGAGTGCTTACTGGGCACTAGACTTTTCAGTAAATATGAATCCCTTACTATGCGATTCTCCCAAGTGCTTATGAACAAGTGTGCAGCGCCGATTCTGCGCCAACCTTTTGCCTGCATCTCATTTAAACACGAAAACAAGGCGTGATCCCTATGCTCTGCCCAGGGTAGGGGAGCGGGTCCGAGCAAGGGGTGCACACCTGAGTAGGGACAGGAAGGGGGAGGCGGCGTCCTCTTCCCTGGTGCGCTGCAGAGCCAGGGCGACCCTGAATGGCCTGGGGGAGAAGGGGCCGCAGAGGTCAGGCTGAGGGCAAGCGGCAGCGAAGGGCGAGCCGGAGATCCAGGCCGCCAGGGCAGCTGGGTGCGAGGAGCGGTGGGCGGGGCGGCGGGCGGGGCCTGTATTGTCCCCTCCGCGGGGCATGCCGGGAGCCCCGCCCCCAACATGGCGTCTCACTGACAGTTGGCTGCCAAGCGGCAGAGGCGGATCCTGCTCTTGAGGGCGGCGGCAGCTGCGGCGGCTGGGCCGGGGTCTCCCGGGCTGAGGTCGGGCGGATGGCGGCTCGGACCGCCTAGGGCGGAGCTGCACGGGCGAGGCGGCGAGCGGGGCGCCGCTGGCGGGCGCAGCGGCCTCTGCCATGGACTGGTGATCGCGGCAGCTCCTGCTCCGTCTCCCCGGGCCGGGCGTCTGCTCCTCAGCGCCAAGCCCTCAGCTGGGGCCATGGGCTCGTCGGCGGCCGCGGCGGCGGCGGCGGCGGCGGCGGCGGCCGCGGACTCGGCGCAGTGGCTTTCGGTGAAGGAGGAGACCATATTCCTGCACGACGGGCTGATCCGGGTCACCGACCTGGCCGAGCTGCCCAGCGAGATCCTCGGGGCCCCGGAGGCCGCCGACACCGACCTGGAGGTGAGCGAGGCGGCCCCCAGCCCCGGCATCAGACTGGCCCACCCGCCCAGCTCCCCGGGGTCGGGCCCCAGCCGCGGGCCTCGCCTCCCAGGGGCTGCCGGGGCAGGTGTGTGTGGGCGCGGGGCGGGCAGGTGGGGGCCGCTAGCGCAGGTCTGCAGACCTCCCGCGCCGCTCTCTCTCCCTTCCTCCCTCCCCTGGGCCTGGCGCCCGCCTGGTGATTTCATTTGTGGTTTCCTTTTGAGCGTTCCGACACCCGACATTTTATTAGACTAGCGCCTGGCTCGGCCTTCATGCCCCGGTCACCACCCGGGCCCTCCCTCCCCTACCCCACGGGCCCCCTGGACCCACTGCCAGGGCACATTCAGGTTGCTTAGCTTTCGGAACATTTTCATTTTCACGCTGTGCACCCTCTCACCCTTTTCTTCCCCAGTTCTGTGTTTTTTGTTTTTGTTTTTGTTTGCCTGGAGAGGGTAGTGGCAGCTGCGGGTCCGCGATGGGCAATCCAGCAACTTCTCTGTGTCGTGCCTCGAATAGATTGACACGGGGCCTTTGTCAGGGAAGCGGGTGGTGTGGACAACGAGAGGGATGCTCCAGCGGCCCTCCTTGCGCTCTCGGCGAAGGGTCATGGGCGCGTTAGGCCGCAGGGCCTATTTGTGCGCCAGGAGGTCGCCGAGCATCCCGGGTTCAGAACTGTGGCAGGTGCAACAGCAGATCTCATTTGAGCTGCTTGGCCTTGGGGGCAGAAGGGAACCAAATATGCCTGGTTGGTGGGAACTTTCCATCGGCTTCACTTGGGTTCGTGTTTGCCCAGAGGTGGGAATACTGGTACTGGCAGTGTCATTTCATGGAGGCCAGCGGATGCTGACACCGCTCCCCCTCCACTTTGTGGGATGACATTTTGATGTGTAGGTAGCATGAGGTGTCATCAAATTATTACTGCCGTAAGGAGGGCTTTCTAGGGTAGGGCGCAGAGAAGATGGCCTATCTTCTGGCTGTAAATGGAATGCGAGGAATCTTTTGTGTTTTGCGGTTTTGCATGCAGTTTGGCTTTCCGCACAACGAACATTTATAGAAATGAATTAAAACCCATTACTGTATGTTTCTGGAAACGGCAGTGATCCGATCGCGGTGGCCGAGACATTTGGACGTGCTTGAGATGCGAATACGTTCCACTGTATTTTTGTGTCTGGATTTGAGGTTGCTTCAGCACTTCCATTGTGAACTCTTAATTGACTTATTTTACAATCTAGTCACCAAAAAGAGGAGGATACAGTTGGCAGGGAATTCCTGACATAGAATCATCGTTTTATTGTGTCTCATTTGGGCCTGTTCTATAAAAAGCAATATGTGTTTGAGTGTCTTATGTGCCTGAAAACTCAAGGAGTATTATGCTATGTTAGTGGAATCTTTTGATTTAATTGGCTGTGTTGTGTGTGAAAAGTGGGAAGTGGATGCTCTTTGTTTCTTTTCTTTTTTTTCTTTTTTTTTTTTCCTCAGACGGAGGCTTGCTCTGTCGCCCAGGCTGGAGTGCTGTGGTGCGATCTCAGCTCACTGCAACCTCCACCTCCTGGGTTCAAGTGATTCTCCTATCTCAGCTTCTGGAGTAGCTGGGATTACAGGTGCGCGCCACCATGCTAGGCTATTTTTTGTATTTTTAGTAGAGACAGGTTTTTACCATGTTGGCCAGGCTGGTCTGGAACTCTTGACCTCTTGAACCACCTGCATCGGCCTCCCAAAGCGCTGTGATTACAGGCATGAGCCACCACACTGGGCCTATGCTCTTTGTTTCTTAAAGACTAATCCAATTTCACAGAACCAATATATATATCATTTATGTAATTTGTTTATTTTTAGGATTAGAAAGAGTAGGATTAGTTAAAATAACTGTGCTGTTAAGTTGGTTTTCCTAAAATGTTTACTGTATAAATGTATTGGCATGAATTTGTCACCTATTTCCACAGAATAGGTGGTTTTAAAAGGAAAGAACCTCTCTGGCCTGCTAGATTTTTTTTTTAAATTGCTTTTCAAATTTGTGTTCTGATTTCTCAGAAATTAGTGTATGTATGGGTGATAAACATTTATGACTGGTAGTAGTGAATAATTTTTTCATTCTTTCCATGTTATATAGGCTCCATGGTATCAGGAGAAATAGCTAAGAATGTTTTTTTGTGGCTACTAGATTTGTATTTGTGTAGGTGTATTCATATATTCCTATATATATATATATATATAATTTTTTAATTTTTATTTTTTTATGTTCTGAAAGAGAGTCTCTCTCTGTTGCTCAGGCTGAAGTGCAGTGGCACCATCTCAGCTCACTGTAACCTCTGCCTCCTGGGTTGAAGCAATTCTTCTGCCTCAGCCTCTCAAGTAGCTAGGATTACAGGCATGAGCCACCATTCCCAGCTAATTTTTGTATTTTTAGTAGAGACAAAGTTTCACCATATTGGCCAGGCTGGTCCCGAACTCTTGACCTCAGGTGATCCTCCCGCCTTGGCCTCCCAAAGTGCTCATATTTAATTACTTAATAATGTAAATTAAATGTATCCTACATGTCATGCATTATCTTATTCAATTCTCAAAAGAGTCTAACAATTGGAAATATTGCACTCATTGTACAGATGAAGGAAGTAAAGTGCAGAGTAGGTATTTGACTTGCTCAAGAGCACATAAAGAGCTTGCAGGTTAACCTAGTTCTGTTCACTGCACATCTGCTCCTCATCATAATACTTTACTGCCTCCAACAATGTATAGTATTTGTATTTGCAATTATTTTAAATGTCATAACTGGCTACAGAAGGAGGAATAAACAGATATCTCTATTTTCTTTTAGTAACTGTTTCTTTTTCATATTTGAGGAAGATTTGTGGTTTATTAATTTTTTAAAAGCTATCTTTTGAAATACCACCACACCTATGAAGTACAGTCTTCCAAGCCTCTTCTTCCAGTGGACATCTGAATGAATAATGGCCATTTTCCACAGGGTTTTATAATAGGTAGAATCCTTCAGTTAACACTTTTGGATTTTGAGGGATGGGATTCAAATTGACTAATTAATGACTGGCAACCTTAATGCAGAGATTGCAATAGAGAGTCTTAGAATTTTAGAGCAAGAAGAGACTTTAGAGATAATAACTTCCCTCATTTTAGAAAGAAGTTCTCTGAGATCAGGAGAGGTTATGACTTAGTCACTATAGCATAGCTAATTGTGGCAGGGCAATGACTAGACCCTGGCTTTCCTGCCTTTGGATTTTAGTGTTCTGTTCACCCTGTAAAGCACTGCTCAAAGTCAATCTGAACAAAGAATCCCTTCTAAGAAGTAGATCAATATTGACTTAGTATAGTATTTTAATTTAAGCAGGTTGAAAGTATTTCAATTAAAATTTTTCTATCCAGTAAATTATTTTTCTTGTTCTTTCTTTCTTTCTCTCTTTTCTTTTTTTCTTTTTTTTTATTTGAGACAAGAGTTTCATTCTTGTCACCCAGGCTGGAGTGCAGTGGCGTGATCTCGGCTCACTGCAATGTCCACCTCCCGGGTTCAAGTGATTCTCCTGCCTCAACCTTCCAGTTAGCTGGGATTACAGGCATGTGCCACCATGCCCTGCTAATTTTGTTTTTTGTTTGTTTGTTTGAGATGGAGTCTCGTTCTATCGCCCAGGCTAGAGTGCAGTGGCATGATCTTGGCTCACTGCAACCTCCTCCTCCCAGGTTCAAGCAATTCTCCTCCCTCAGCCTCCCGAGTAGTAACTGGGACTACAGGCGTGCACCACCATTCCTGGCTAAGTTTTTATATTTTTAGTAGAGACGAGGTTTCATTGTGTTAGCCAGGATGGTCTCGATCTCCTGACCTCATGATCCGCCCACCTCAGCCTACCAAAGTGCTGGGATTACAGGCATGAGCCACTGTGCCCAGCTAATTTTGTATTTTTAGTAGAGAATGGGTTTTACCACGTTGGCTAGGCTGATCTTCAACTCCTGACCTCAAGTGATCCGCCTGCCTCAGCTTCCCAAAGTGCTAGGATAACATGCGTGAGCCACTACACTCAGCCTCTTCCCAGTAAATTCTAAACAGGTTATTATTATTATTATTATTATTATTATTGTTATTTTAAGATGGAGTCTTGCTCTGTAGCCCAGGCTGGAGTGCAGTGGCACAATCTTGGCTCACTGTAACCTCTGCCTCCTGGGTCCCAGTTCAAGCAATTCTCCTGTCTCAGCCTTCTGAGTAGCTGGGATTACAGGCATGGGCCACCGTGCCCAACTAATTTTTGTATTTTTGGTAGAGATGGGGTTTTACTATGTTGGCCAGGCTGATCTTGAACTCCTGACCTCGTGATCCACCCGCCTCAGCCTCCCAAAGTGCTGGGATTACAGGTATGGGCCACTGAGCCTGGCCTTTTTTTTTTTTTTTTTTTTTTAAGCAATAAATAATGTTTAATCAACAAATTCATTCAACAAATATTGGTGGAATTTAGAAGTAAGCTTGGCTAACTGTCCTGGATGCTGGGGATATAGCAGTGGATAAAATAAGATCCTTGTCCTCAAAAAGCTTATAATATAGTGGGATGATATAGACAATGACAAATATATAACATGGCATATAGGCAAATGATAAGTACTAAAGAGAAAAGTATAGCTCAGTAAAGAGATGGAGAGCATTGGAAAGAGGGCTCTGTTTTTTTAATTTTTTCTTTTTAAATTAGAGATGGGGTCTTGCTATATTGTCCAGGCTAGTCTTGAATTCCTCCTGGCCTCAAGTGATCCTACCACCCAAGACTCCCAAAGTGCAGAGCATGAGCCACTGCACCTAGCCAACTGTCCTGTTTTATTTTATTTTATTTTTAATTAATTAATTTAATTTTGAAACAGAGTCTCTCACTGTTTCCCAGGCTAGAGTGCAGTGGTGCCATCTCCACTCACTGCAGCCTCCACCTCCTGGGTTCAAGCAACTCTCCAGCCTCAGCCCCCTGAGGAGCTGGAATTATAGGTGCATAACACCATGCCTGGCTAATTTTTGTATTTTTAGTAGAGATGGGGTTTCACCATGTTTGTGAGGCTGGTCTTGAACTCAGGACCTCAGGTGATCTGCCCACCTTGGCCTCCCAAAGTGCTGGGGTTACAAGCGTGAGCCACTGCACCCAGCCTGCCCTGTTTTATATAGGGTGAGCATGAAAGGAAAGCCCAGGATGGTTTTTGAGCAGAAACCTGAAGGGAAGGAGAGAGTATACCATATGGCTACCCAGGAAAGAACATCCCATACGGAGAGGACAGCAAGAGCCAAGTCCTTGAGAGAGAAATGTCCTCAGTATATTTGAAGCTCTGAGCTCAGTAAGTTAAAGGAGAGAGAAGAGATGGGGAACACGAGATGCAGAAAAAGTAGATCCTTATAGGTGAGGGCTTTGGATCTTACTATGAATGAATTAAGAATGCAGAGTGGGCCGGGCACGGTAGCTCATGCCTGTAATCCCAACACTTTGGGAGGCCAAGACAGGCAGATCACCTGAGGTCAGGAATTTGTGACCAGTCTGGCCAACATGGTCAAACCCCATCTCTACTAAAAATACAAAAATTACCTGGGCATGGTGGTGGGCGCCTGTAATCCCAGCTACTCGGGAGGTTGAGGCAGGAGAATTGCTTAAACCCAGGAGACGGAGGTTGCAGTGAGCCAAGATCGCCATTGCACACCAACCTGGGCGACAAAAGTGAAACTCTGTCTCAAAAGAAAAAAGAATGCAGAGTAAAGCTTTTTCATGTCCTTTAAAATAGCCATTTGTTAAGAATATGTGAAAAAAGGCGAAGAGAAAAAAAATAGCTGTTTGTATTTAATTTTATGTTGCTGGTGGAAAGCAAAGACATACAAGATTTTTTTTTTCTTTTTTTTAGACAGGAGTCTTGCTCGATTGCCCAGTCTGGTGTGCAGTGGCGCAATCTCGGTTCACTGCAACCTCTGCCTCTCAGGTTCAAGGGCTTCTCCTGCCTCAGCCTCCTGAGTAAATGGGATGACAGGTGACTGTCACTCCAGCTTTTTTTTTTGTATTTTTAGTAGAGATGGGGTTTCACCAGGTTGGCTAGGCTGGTCTCAAGCTCCTGACCTCAATTGATCCACCTGCCTCTACCTCTCAAAGTTTTGGGATTACAGTTGTGAGCCACCACGACCGGCTTAGGACATTTTTTAAAAATGTTGAAATAAATATACATTTAAGAGAAATAAAAAAGCAATAACTCAAAAATGACATCTCAAATGTTATTGCATTTTGCATTGCATTTCATAGAACATTATTCTTTTTAAAATAAAGGGATTTTAAGATGAGAAAAAAAGCAGTGGCTTACTTGTGGACATTCCAAAAGCTTTCTGCTTCCTATCCCATTTTTCTTTACAAACTGCAGTTGGGAACAAGCAGGCATTGTATAAAAGGGTGTTAACAGAGAAGGTGATTGACTTAACCAAGGTGGCTTAGATATTTCTTACTCCACGGTTGAGGTTCATTTTAAATTTAAGCATTTTGGTTAGTGCTTCTCATATTTCATTGTGTTTGCTTGTAAGTACTCCCCCTCCACCCTGCCTCACATCACACAAAGACTTGAACATGAATGTTCAAGTCAGCTTTATTTGTGACTGCCCAAAGCTGGAAACAATCCAAATGTCCGTCAGCAGGTGAATGGATAAACAAATATGGTATATCCATACAATGGAGTATTACTCAGCAACAAAACAAATAAACCATTGGTACTCACAACATGGATTTATGCTGAGTGGAAGAAACCAGACAAACAGGAGTATGTACTGTAACACTCCATTTATATGACATTCTAGAAATGCAGACTAATCTGTAGTGGCTGCCTGGGGATAGAGGCAGGGAGGAAAGGATGAGAGGGACGAAGTATAAAGGAGCATGAAGAAACTTTTTGGGTGATGGATATTTCTCTGTTTTGATTGTTTTACATTTGTATGTGTGTCAAAACTCATTAAATCACACACTTTTAATATGTGCAGTTTACTGTATGCCAATCATATGTTAATTAATAAATGAAACCTAAAAGACGCGAAAGAGTTTTTGTTTATTATTTTGTTTGTTTTGCCAAATAAGGAAAGGAGCATTTGGGTTTGAAGTTGATCAGCTGAAATAGTCAAGGCTTTAAATACTTATCATACACTCAAGTGGAATCTTCACTCAAGTGGAATCTTTGATATGATATTCAGATTTATGTTGAGCTATTCTAAGAGGACACTGCTAGCCTGTGTTTCCTTTGAGCAAAATTTATGTACTTTTATAGAATTCTAGATTTGAAAGAGTTAATGAGTAAGTGAATAAATTACCCTTGTTCACCAGTAGTGTAGATTACCATGCAACTAATGAGCACTGTAATAGGAGTCACTGAATCTTGGTGCAGTGTTCTGTGAGCTTGGGCAAAAGGCCCAACAGGCTCTCAGGCTTGTCTAGCTCAAGCTGTAAAATGAGAATAAAGTATTTGAGAGCTGTGGGAGACAGTATTGCCTTGAAGTTAAAGTCAGGTTTAAAGAGTCAAACTGGAATTGAAATTCTAGCTCTGCTCCTTGCTTGCTGTGTGATCTTGGGCAAATTCCATACCTCTTTTAAAACATATTTTTCTAGAGAGAGGATTTCACTCTGTTGCTGGCTGGAGAGCACTAGTGTGATCATAGTTCACTGCAGCCTCACACTCCTGTGCTTTAAGTGATCTTCCCACCTTAGCCTTCTGAGTAGCTGGGACTACAGATGTACTAGTAATTTTTTAATTTTTATAGAGAGGGAGTCATGCTATGTTGCTCAGGCTGGTTGTGAACTGGCCTCTAGCAGTCCTCCTGCCTCAGTCTCCCAAAGTGCTGAGATTACAGGTGTGAGCCATCACACCTGGCCAAATTCCGTACCTTCAGAAATCCCAAGTTACTTTTCTTTTCTTTTTCTTTTTTTTTTTTTTTGAGACAGAGTCTTGTTCTGTGTCGCCCAGGCTAGAATGCAATGGCACGATTGCGGCTCACTGAACCTCCACCTCCCAGGTTCAAATGGTTCACCTGTCTTAGCCTCCCGAGTAGCTGGGATTACAGGCATACACCACCATGCCCAGCTAATTTTATATTTTTGGTAGAGACAATGTTTCATCATATTGGCCAGACTGGTCTCAAACTCCTGACCTCAGGTGATCCGCCCACCTCAGCCTCCCAAAGTGCTGGGATTACAGGCATGAGCCACCATGCCCAGCCCCTAGTTACTTCTTCTGGTGCATCTTCTTAGTCATCATTGTCACCATCTCTACCACTGCCATGACAACAGCGTCAGCATATTGAGTGGCAGATTCTGTGCTAGATACTTCACATCCATTATTTCATTTAATCCTCACAAAAAACATGAGGTTGATACTGGATTATCTTTATTTTTATTATTATTTTTTTGTTTGTTTTTGTTTCGTTTTGTTCAAGATGGAGTCTTACTCTGACACCAGGTTGGAGTGCAGTGGTGTGATCTCAGCTCACTGCAACCTCCACCTCCTGGGTTCAAGCAATTCTCCTGCCTCGGCCTCCTGAGGCCCATGCCACCACGACCAGCTATATTTTGTATTTTTAGTAGAAACGTGGTTTCACCATGTTGGCCAGGCTGGTCTCGAAATACTGACCTCAAGTGATCCGCCCTCCTCAGCCTCCAAAGTGTTGGGATTACAGGCCTGAGCCACCATGCCCAGCCAAAGATTATCTTTATTTCATGAATGAGGAAACTGGCACAGACGAAAGTTAAGTAACTTGACAATGGTGAGATAGTGGCAAAGCTAAGCTGAAATAGATCTGATTCCAGCCCTGAGTCCATACTCTTGAACTATTATGTTATACTATCATCACCTATAAGAATGTGATAATGGTAGGGCTAATATCAGAATGAAAAGATGGATGTGGCCAGATGTGGTGTCTCATGCCTGTAATCTCAGCACATTGGGAGTGCCAAGGAGTGGATTGGAATTTAAGACCAAACTGGACAATGTGACAAAACCCTGTCTCTACAAAAAAATTAGCTGGGCGTGGTAGCATGCACTTGTAGTCCCATCTCAGCTACTCAGGAGGCTGAGGCTGAAAAATTGCTTGAGCCCAGGAGACAAAGGTTGTAGTGAGCCAAGATTGCATCACTATACTCCAGTCTGTCTCAAAAAAAAAAAAAAAAAAGATGGATGTGGGCTGGGTGTGGTGGCTCATGCCTGTAATTCCAGCACTTGGGAGACCAAGACAGGAGAATTGCTTGATGCTAGGAGTTCAAGACCAGCCGGGGCAACATAGTGAGATCCCATCTCTACAAAACATTTTAAGGTTAGCTGGACATGGTTGGCTAATTGGGAGGCTGAAGTGGTAGGATCACTTGAGTCCAGGAGTTGGAAGAGGCAGTAAGCTATGATTGTGCCACTGTACTCCAGCCTGGATGACAGAGTGAGACCCTGATACCAAAATATTAAAAAAAAAAAAATAAAAAAAAAAAAAGGCTACATTTAGATTATGTTTAAAGTATATTGACTCTCTTTATTTTTTAATTTTTTTTCTTGTTGTTATTTGTTGCCACCCTCTGGAGACTCTCTTTAAAAGGTGCTATGTTGTTTGGAAGTTGTTTTATGCATATTCAGTCAGCTGCCCATTGTATATGAAAGCAAAACTATCCCATCAACATAATTTTTTCTAGAGTAGTGGAATCGTTTTTTGTTTGGTGATCCCTGTGGAATTTTCTTTTTTTTTTCTTTTTCTTTTTTTTTTTTGAGACAGAATTTCGCTCTTGTTGACCAGGCTGGAGTGCAATGGTGGGATCTCAGCTCAGCTCACTGCAACCTCCACCTCTCAGGTTTAAATGATTCTCCTGCTTTAGCCTCCCGAGTAGCTGGGATTACAGGCATGTGCCACCGCGCCTGGCAAATTTTGTATTTTTAGTAGAGACGGGGTTTCTCCATGTTGGTCAGGCTGGTCTGGAACTCCTGACCTCAGGTGATTCTCCCACCTTGGCCTCCCAAAGTACTGGGATTACAGGTGTGAGCCACTGCGCCCGGCCGGAATTTTCTTTACTTTTTTTTTTTTCTGGAGATGGAGTTTTGCTCATTTTGCCCAGGCTGAAGTACAATGGTGCGATCTCGGCTCACTACAACCTCTGCCTGTTGGGTTTAAGCGATTCTCCTGTCTCAGCCTCTCAAGTAGCTGAGATTGCAGGGATGTACCACCATGCCCAGCTAACTTTGTATTTTTAGAAGAGCCTGGCTGGAATTTTCTTCCTTCCCAATTTGTTTGTAATATGCCTAGGCAGATGAGATAATTCTCAGTTTCAGTTTTTCTCTAATTGTATAGCGAAGGTCTTACTAAATAAATCAACTTCGATTATTACCTGTCTTCTTGGCTTCCATCTTGACTACCACCTGTTGACTAGAGATGCTGGGTGGGTAGGTCTGAAGGTACCTGTGGTGATAATTATTAAAGGACTGTCAATTGTTGAAAGTGCCCCTACTTTCTCCTCCCTGCCTTTCCATCTTGTTTACAACAGTGATTGTGGGGTGAACACAAGGAGTGCAGTCTGTTTTATAAGATGTTTAGTCAATCGTTGTAAGCAAATGTAAATAACAGCAGGTGATCAACTATGGGACAATGTATAGTTATTTCAAAAGGAGAGAAGACTGCAGAAACTGTGTAATGATTATTTTGATCCTGCATTTAAGCACAGTTTATGTATCTACTAAATTTTAAAAAACCAAATATGAGTAGTACCTGAATACATTCTTAGACAAAATGGAAATAACAGGTAAAACTGAAGTCCCTTTTGAGTACCATCTCTAATCTAGGTCTCTGTGTCCTTCCTACCCTGGCTAAATTAGTGACAATTTTTTTGTGTGTATTCTTCGAGACCATTTTAAAATTTTGGTGTGTATATAACACATTCTATTTTTTTCTTTTTTACATATAGATGTCACACTAGACATATCTTTCTGTAACTTGCTTTCTTTAAAAAAAAAACTCAAGGATATGTTTTGATCATTCTGTGTCTCCATATATATATCTACCACATTATTTTTAAATGCTGCACAAGACTCTAGAAATGCCATAGTTTTATTTAGGCATTTCCTATTGATGAGTATCTTAGTTTCTTGTTGCCATGCTAACAGATTATCACAAATTTTGTGGCTTAAGGCAACAGATTTATTCTCTTACATTTTTGGAAGTCAGAAGTTTAAAATGAGTCTCATTGGGCTAAAAGTCGAGCGTTGGTAGTTACTTCTGCAGGCTCTAGGGGAAAATCGGTTCCCATGTCTTTTTCACAGCTTCTCGTGGCCACTTGTATCCCTTGCCTTGTTGCTATTTCTTCCATCTTCAGAGTACCTTACTGCCGTCTCTCATCTGTCATCACATGCCTTCTCTGACCCACTCCTCCTGTGTCCATTTTATAAGCATCTTTGTGTGTACATTTAGGGTCCACCCAGGTAATCCAGGATAATCCCCCCCCCCATCTCAAGGTCTTTAACTTAATCACATCTGCAAAGTCCCTTTTGCCATCTAAGGTCACATTCACCGGTTCCAAGGATTAGTAGGTGGACATTTTGGTGAGTGCCATTATTTAGTTGAGCATGATGGGTATTTTGGTTGTTTTCAGTTTTTCTTAAAAAAAATTTCTTTTTTTTGAGTTGGAGTTTCGCTCTTGTTGACCAGGCTGGAGTCAATGGTGTGATCTCGGCTCACCACAACCTCTGCCTCCCAGGTTCAAGTGATTCTCCTGCCTCAGCCTCCCAGTAGCTGGGATTACAGGCATGCACCACCATGCCCGGCTAATTTTGTATTTTTAGTAGAGATGGGGTTTCTCCATGTTGGTCAGGCTGGTCTTGAACTCCCGATCTCAGGTGATCTGCCTGCCTCAGCCTCCCAAAGTGCTGGGATTACAGGCGTGAGCCACCGTGCTCAGGCAAGTTTTTCACTCTTAAAAACAGTCTTTTAGTACAGATTCTTGCATACCTGCTTATGCACACCTGGGATTATTACTCTAGGGTAAGTAGAATTGCTGGGTCATTGGTGACAAGTTAATTTTAATAGATACTACCAAATTGCCCTTCCACATGACTACAAATTTATAGTCCTGATAATAATGTTTGTTAGGACCTCTTTTCCACACACCCGTGCAGAGACCATTTTAGAACTTGTAGGTTTGCTTAATTTGGCTGGGTGCAGTGGCTCACACCTGTAATCCTGGCATTTTGGGAGGCCGAGCCAGGTGGATCGCTTGAGGTCAGTAGTTTGAGACCAGCCTGGCCAACATGGCAAAACCCTGTCTCTACAAAAAATTTAAAAAAAAAATTAGCTGGGCATAGTGGTGGATGCCTGTAATCCCAGCTACTTGGGAGGCTGAGGCAGGAGAATTGCATGCACCTAGGAGGCAGAGGTCTCAGTGAACCAAGCTCGTGCCACTGCACTTCAGCCTGGGTGACAGAGCAAGACCCTGTCTCAAAAAAAAAAAAAACAAACCTCATAGGTTTGCTCAATTTATCATTTGTGTAAGCCAATAACTTTTGCTCCAAAAGGTGCATCCATTCGATGTAATTGGGTAGCTAGAAATGCACGCTGAACCCTGGTCAGCCAAAAGAAGCCAGAATTTTCTGTCAGTGCCGTCCTACTCTTATGACTTCACTTCAGAGAACCTCTCTTGTGTCTTGATCACCTTCTTGTCCAGGCATAGGCTATTTTGGTCAGTAATCCAGTTAATACAGACCATGTCCATATACAGGCAGGAGAGAAATGACGACTTCTCACTCCGTGATGGTTTTCAGATGCCGCCAGAAACCACCAGGATGAGGGAGCTGCACATACCAGGAAGAGAAACATTGGCTCCCAAAGTGTGCTCAGAATACACAGCAGTTGTTAGGCCAACAAAATGGACTCAGATCCCCTGAAAATTTTCTCTCTTACATGCTAATATCATGAGTGATTCCACATTTTTTAACCTATATGAAAAATACTGATAGTAAGTGGATTGTATTTTTATGCTATGTAAAAGCTTTTTGATTATACACAAGTAATACAGAGATGTTGTTGAAAATAGAGAAAACATCTAAAAGTATAAGAAAGACAATGAATACCCTGGGATTATGCCATTCCACTGGGACAAAATTAATTTTTTATTATTTGCTTCTTCAGCTCATATTTTTATATAGATAAAATTTGGATTATATGCTGTTTGCAGTTTTGGATCCTGTAATCACTTACTGGGAACATTTTGTGGAATAAGATTTAAAGATGTAATTTTTAATGTTTCCATAGTAGATTATGGATATACTATAATTGTCTTCTGCTGTTTCTTCAAATCTGCTACTTTAAAAATGTGCTATTTAAAGATAATTTATAGGAAGCAAAATAATTTTTAGTATTTAAAGTGTTATCTGTTTGATAGAGTTTGGTAAATTATAAATTTGTAGTGATGACCAGAGAGATCCAAGATGGCTGATTAGCAGCAGCTCAGGATTGTAGCTCCCAGTGAAAGCACAGAGAGTGAGTGTATGCCACACTTTCCGATGAATTTTTGTTGCCCACAGACCAGGAGATTCCTGGCGGAAGAGCCCCACAGGTCGCCAGCGTGACTCTTTTGGCTGGTGTGGCTGTTTTGCTGGTGCCCTGGCATGGTGCTTCTCGGTGCGGAGTATACGGGACAGAGAGCCCTTTTAGTTGGGCTCAGCTGGTCCCATCCCCACAAGGAGAACAGCAGTTGGAAGCGCTGAGGACTGAGAGTTTCACAGCAAGCACAGCTGAACCCGGGAAGGCCTAGCTCTGTGGGGAAGGGGCGTCCGCCAAAGGAAAACTAAGAAACAGAAAAAACTTCATCACCAACCAACCGGACGTCCACTCAGAGACCCAATCTGAAAGTCGGCAATTACAAAGAAGACAGGTGGATAAATCCACAAAAATGGGAAGAAACCAGTGCAGAAAGGCTGAGAACACCCGAAATCAGAATGCCTCTCCTCCTAAGGGGAATCGCAGCTCCGCATTAGCAAGAGAACGAGGCCTGATGGAGAATGAGTGTGATGATCTCACAGAATCAGGCTTCAGAAGGTGGATAATAAGAAACTTCTGTGAGCTAAAAGAACATGTTCTAACCCAATGCAAAGAAACTAAGAACCTTGAAAGAAGATTTAACGAAATGCTAACGAGAATGGCCAACTTAGAGAGGAATATAAGTGAATTGATGGAGCTAAAAAACACAACACGAGAACTTTGCAAGGCATGCACAAGTTTCAACAGCTGAATTGACCAAGCAGAAGAAAGGATATCAGAGGTCGAAGATCAACTCAATGAAATAAAACGAGAAGGCAAGATTAGAGAAAAAAGGGTAAAAAGGAGTGAACAAAGTCTCCAAGAAATATGGGACTATGTGAAAAGACCTAATCTACGTTTGATAGGTGTACCTGAATGTGACGAAGAGAATGAATCCAAGCTGGAAAATACTCATCAGGTTATTATCCAGGAAAACTTCCCCAACCTAGCAAGGCAGGCCAATATTCAAGTCCAGGAAATACAGAGAACACCACAAAGATATTCCTCAAGAAGAGCAACCTGAAGGCACATGATCGTCAGATTCACCAGGGTTGAAATGAAGGAGAAAATGCTAAGGGCAGCCAGAGAGAAGGGTCGGGTTGCCCACAAAGGGAATCCCATCAGACTCCCAGCAGATCTCTCAGCAGAAACCCTACAAGCCAGAAGAGAGTGGGGGCCAACATTCAACATCCTTAAAGAAAAGAACTTTCAACCTAGAATTTCATATCCAGCCAAACTAAGCTTCATAAGTGAAGGAAAAATAAAATTTTTTGCAAACAAGCAAGTACTCAGAGATTTCATCACCACCAGGCCTGCTTTACAAGAGCT